>OVAO01000049.1:20142-34255 GCA_900406285.1 Biscutella auriculata
GGGCCGCTACTCGGGTTGCGCCGGTCAGTGCAGACTGGCGCACTTGGCCGACGCTTCTCCTCCAGGACTCCCTGCTTGGTATTCGCCGGTCAAGGCTTCTCCGGTGGGCCTGACCGGCGGTCTTCCTCCAGGTTCCCCTGGTCGACGTCCACCGATCTGGCTTGACTCGTGTGGACTTGACCGGCGGCCTTGGAAGAACCCAGACTTAGTCGCTTTTGCTCGTTTTTGCTCCGTAATTGCTTGGTTCCTCTCCTTTGCTTCTTCTTCACCTGTAATGATGAAAAACATGCAAATGCAACCTAGAGATTCTAAAATGCATCATAAACTAAAGAAAAACGAGTGTAAATCGATGGTTAAAATCGTTAAAATCCACACCGATAATTTATATATGAGTTCTGTTTGTTTTACCAAGGTTTCTTGTGTTTTGAAACAAATACATACTAAAAATATTACAAAGGGTCAACTGATCTGAAGGAGGCAAAAACACATCAGAAGCATTATTCGGAAAGGCAAAAAAAAAACACATCAGAACAAGCAATACATAATCAAAAAAATCTGAATCTATATAAATATAACCAATCTTCAATCTCGTTGAGAATGTCCTGAAGCTTTTTGATTGTACCCTCTAGTCTCTTATGGATATCCGGTTTGGAGGTTTGTCTAGTAGCAGACGACATTGTGATACATGTATATCCATCGCCACCGAAAAATAATATTTCACCGATTCGACTCCTCTGACGGAATCTTCCCCCACCCATTTTCCTCCACCGCTCCCTTGACTCACCCCCGTTGAGGAATTCCACTGTGGTATTATTTGTGTTAGGTATTTGCGGTAGTTTTGGTCGACATAGTTGTCCGGAATATGTTTCAGCATTTGTAATATACAGTTGATTTTGGTCGACGTAGTTGTCCGGAATATGTTTTGGCATTTGTAATATACGGGGTATTTCTGATGCTTCACCCGATTCAACTCCACAAACCGATTCTTCCCCCACCCTTTTCCTCCACCACTCCCTTCAATCTAGAACTCCACATCCATCGATGAAGTCGTTGATGCATACAGTGATGAATCCTATGGTTAGGTAATATGGGCCGACGTTGTTATCTGCAATACGTTTCGCCATTTTTTTCTTAACTGATCGAGAGATGCGAACCCTTGGTCCCTTTTTATACACCCTTCTTTTTTTCCAACATACACCCTTCTTAAACACGAGATGTCATTCAATGAGTTATTATTTAGGTTATTTAACCGTGTTTCGTGTTATAACTACTAAGTTATATATGTTAACTGAGTCAACATAATACATCAAAACTCGACCGTAAAGTATAAACGGGTAAACGACAGTGTCTCAATTACTTACCTCGGTAAGTAATAAGACATCATCTGCATCGTAATACTACGTGTGATAATACATCATCGCCATGTAGTAGGACATTATGTATTCTATATAATGATTTATTGATAAGGTTTAAAGGCACATTAATAGCTATCATTTAATGAGTTATTAATGCTCAGTCGTAGTCTACTTCGGCAAGGTAATCAACTTACATCTCAATATCATTATCTCTTATATTAATCAACTAATCAAAATTTCGCCGAGTTATATCGCCACTAAATGGCTGGCTTAAGTAGTATAGGGTTTGGCTGATATATACATCCAATTAAAGGCTGGCTTCTATTAAAAACAAAATATGTAATCTAATTGGTTCTTATACCGCTGAGTTATGTTTTAATTTCGGCTGCGTCTGTTTGTTTAAAATATTATTTACGGTAGTCTGCTGATGTGTTAATATTTTATATATCATAGTGTTTTGTGTGTTTATTTATTTAGAATAACTTCCCTTCTACGGCGGACTTATGATATCCCAACAACGTATTTTACTATTATAATAGTTGTTACGGCTAGGTTCACATAGTTTATCCCAATATTATGTTATTATGGCTTAACTTATTACGTTATAACGGCTGAGCTATAACAGAAGTTACGACTGAGACAAATATGTCTTAAAACTCAGCCGTAAAGTTAAAACTCGTGATTTACTTTATAATTTGTGGGTGTTTTGTTGTCTGGTGACATGGAGGTGTTAAGAGTAAAAAGGAAGGTGTTGAATAAGAAAACCATTGAGTCTCGACATAATCTGGCTTTAACATAATACGAAGAACTATAAGACCAAAGAAGAGGAGTTAGGAGGCAGTCACTAGAAATTGATGGTAAGTGCAAAAGTGAAAAGGGAGTTACCGAAGGAAGGGATACTCCATCGCACAACATGGCAGAAAAGCGGGTTTAGCCCCGAAGCATCGTCCCCACGAATGAAGAAATAGTTGCGGCTCCATCTGGCGATCTCGCCGCACATGTTAGAGACCACGTCGAAGCAGGGCTTAGAATCCAAGGAAAGCAAACTGCGAGGCCACTGGCGATCGTGAGTAATAACCATCGATTCAAAGACCACCGTGTCAACTTGGACCCCATATTCGGCAGCAAGGACCAGGAAACAGACAATCTGACGGATCACCGAGGGCGAGGCTTGAGATAAAGCGATTCTTCGACGCAGGCAGTAATCCCTAAACTGGCCGGGGATAGGAAACCACAACCCGCAACATGTAAAAAATGACTCATAAAGACAGACGAACCCATTGGGAGGGTCCCAAGGTCTCTGAACTCGAGTAGGGAGCATGATATCAACATGTGTTCGCGCATAATACGGATCGACTCGTCGGTTGACCCGGACGGGCCAACAATGGACGCGGTAGAAGGAAAGATAAAAAAATCAGCGGTAACGTCGTATGCAGACATCGAGTTATCGCGAAAAAGGGATATCCAAGTGTGTTTAGAGAAAGAAGTGAAAGAGCAACAAGCGAGCAAAAATATCTCGGCATTTTTATAAGGTAGAGAGGAAGAGGAAAGAACACGCGAGAGACACAACCCGCTCCCCAATGAGAGGCAACCATGGGAAACCAAAGAAGCGCCGATTCAGACGAAGAAACACAACTCCCTCTAAAGAAGAATATGAATAGAGAGAGAAAAAAGGAAATTAAAGTCTGGAATAATCTTATCCGGTGAATTAAACTCTAAAAGTACTCATAATAATATTAAGGGCTGATTTACGGATATAATTTATCTTACAATGCTGACTAATAATTTTACTATGACTAATTTACTATATACGGATGATTAATAGAAAAAGATAATAATTTCTCCAAATTCGTTAGGATTTTGTCTAATAAGGCTGAAATCTGATTTAACTGCGGTTGATTTATGGATTTATGGATTCACCGCGTTTTATTCAATTTTAAGAAACCCTAATATTAATAGCTATAATTTAACGTGTATAAATGTTCAGACGTATCTACCTCGGTAAGGTAATAAGTCATCATAGCCTCGTAATACGCCATCACATTGTATATTTTATAATTAATATTTAGGTTATTTAAACGAGGTTCTTAGCTGCCTATTAGGCCATCATATATGCGTAGTTGGCCATCATAAATGCGTAGTGACTATGTAATGGACCATATCAGCATAAATATATCAACCACTCTAAGTAATTCAGCCGTATCAGATAACAACTAGGATCAAATTGATAAACAATCCAACGTGTGAGATTAAATTGATCGAATTGTTAAATATCAACTATTGTCAAAATGATAAAACATCCAACGGCTGAAGAGTATAATAGAATAATTCAACCGTAACTATAACTTAATATGTTGTAGAAGTAAAGTTATACTACGTAAATCAGCACAGCTAAACCCTATACTCTCTATAATATTAGCACAATACTGTCAGTAATATTTTAAAGATGAACCCTATAGCGTAAATGATAATATAATATTACAAGTTGAGATGTCTGATTACGCAGCTATGATGGCCTACTTATCAACCATTCAAATTTCATATCTAAAGGCTGAGTTATCTAGTTTTATTTACATCTTGGATGAGTTATGGGAAAGCATCTTTATTTTATTTCTTCTCTGCTGCCGTTGATCGTAATCAATCCAACAGAACTTCAGCCATAAAATGAACAATATCATCATACTATACAAAATCAAACACGAAGAATCGTTTTCACCCTAAATCGTTTTCTCCCAATATCGACGATCACAAGAAACCGAGCAGACATGTCAGATATCGCATAAAGCTTACCGAGGTAGATACAGTAAGGCTGAGTTTATACTTTATGCCTGACTTTTGTGAAAAAGTTGACATAGTCGTAACAACTCTTATAACTCAGCCGTTTTAATGTAATGACTTAGTACTAATAACCTGAAGAATGTATCCGTAAATCACCCATCAAAAGTTTATTGTCCTAACATGATGAGTGGAATAGACTATTAGAACATAGCTGTTACAACTATTATAACTCAGCCGTATGTTATTTAAATATAACTCAGCTGTTGGTCATAATCAATCCAACGGATACGATTATATCAGTATTTAATTTCTTTTTTCTCTCCCTCTTTTTGTCTTCTCTGTCCTCTTCTTGTTTAATGGGAGATTATAAGCTGATTCATATTCAACTATTAATGAAATCTCTAATGTATTCTAATGCAGTTATGGTGTCCTATTAGTCGCATTAGAAAAGTTGCTAACACGTAAATCAGCCGTGAAAAGCATCTTTAAATTTTTTTTTCTGCTATCGTTGATCGTAATCAATCCAACAGATAAGATTATTTCAGTTTTTAATTTCTATTTTTTTCTCTCCCTCTTTGTCTTCCCTCTCTTCCTCTTCGTCTTTAAAAGGAATTGTGTTTCTTCGTCGTAATCAAACAAAATCCTCGTTCTGGACCGTTTCTTCCCTATACTATTTCTCTTCTCTTTTATCTTGCCTGTTCGCCCTACCTTGAGAAGGGTTTTCTCATGGAGTTTTATAATGACATCTCCGTCATTCTGCTCATGGACTATATCGTCTTCTCGTTGTATCTATGCTGATCGACGGTCACTTCCTATTGTATATATGTTGACGTGGATACAGTAAGGAAACAGTGACCGTCGAGCCGTGGATGGGGAAGAACTTACTCGACCAATCCATGGTTTTCTCTTCCCCGGGATGTCTCCGACGTTGTTGTCATGTGCAACTCTTTGAAGAGACATCTCTTTCCTGTTTCCACTTCCTCATTTTCTTCAACCTCATATTTTCCCACATGCCGTATCTTCTCCTTTTTTCAGATCATTCCATCGGCATTCGAGTCTTTGTAATCTGTCGAGTTTTCTCAATGAAATACCATTTCTATCTCTTTGTTTCAATACAAAACAACTCAACCATTTATTAATAACTCAAAATTCATATTCGTTAATATCCGTTAATCAGTCGTGCATAGTAACTTAGCCATAGTTAAACCAAAAGCGAGTCGTTGAAGTAAAAATTGAACACGTAAGTCAGCCTTAATTAATTATTATGTTTACCACATTTAACTAGAACTCAGCCGTACCACTTCGAGAACGGTCTACGAAGAAACAAACGCCAAAGATTGATCGACCATTCCGTTCCAGTTCTGNACTAGAACTCAGCCGTACCACTTCGATCGAACGGTCTACGAAGAAACAAACGCCAAAGATTGATCGACCATTCCGTTCCAGTTCTGTCCACCAGCCATTATATTCCCGGAAGAGATGTTCCATTATTTTACGGAAATATAATTTTGGTGGAAACAACTGGATCCGAGTCGTCGATGGAACTTTGGCGTTTGTTCCTTCTGTAGATCGTTTGATCGACCTTTGATCATTTGTAACCTTTCGAGTGGTATTAATGAAATATCATTTTGCTATATATTTGTTTCAATACAAAACAACTCAGCCGTTCATAACCAACAACTCAGCCAAATTTTATAACGCAAATCACGATTAAAACCAAAAATATATTGTGTAAGAAGAAATTGATATCCGTTAATCACCCGTCCAGATTAACTTAGCCATAATTAAACCATAAGTTAGACATCAAAACAATAATTATACATTATATATCAGCCATGAATAGCATCTTTAATTTGTTTTTCTCAATCGTCGTTGATCTAATGAATCCAACGTATAATGAAATTCCAGTTTTTAGTTTCTTTTTTCTATATACCTCAGTGTATTCTCCTTCTTCCTCTACATTTTTACTATTCAAAACCCACATAAAATCATTTTCTCCCAAAACACTATCGTTTAGCCGTTATTCTTTACGACTGAGTTCTTAGGCAAAGTTGACTCCATCATAACAACTCTAATAACTCAGCTGTCATAACGTAAATCACCCATCAAAATTTTATGGCCCTAATAACATAAAATTAGTTTTCGTAAATCACCCATCAAAATTTTATTGCCGTAATATGATGATTGGAATAAACTATTACTATGAGAGTATAATAACTGAGCCTTAACAAATATTTAAATAATTGAGCCGTATATTATTTAAATATAACTCAACCTATAAAAGAGCGTCTCATTATTAATTAATTTCGAGAAAACATGAAACTCGTTTAAATAACCTAAATAATAATAAAATACACTGTTGAGATGTCGTATTACGAAGTTATGATCACTTTTTACCTTACAGAGGTAGAGTACATATGAGCATTAATAACTCATGAAATGACAGCTATTAATTAAAATGTGTTATCGGTAATTCACTCTTAAGAATAAATAAATGTCCTACTACCTGGCTATGATGTCTTATCACACAGCTATTATGTCGTATTACGAAGCAAAATTAGGTCTTATTACTTATCGGGGTGAGTAATTGAAACACTGTCGTTTAGCCGTTTATATCATACGGCTGAGTTTCGAGACAAATATGACTCAGCTGTAATACTCTCATAACTAAGTCGTCATAACATTGAAACACATTTTAATAACCTAAATAATAACTCATTAAATGACAGCTATTATAGACGTAGTTATAATAACTCGTATATTTGATTATTAATCAAATTAATAAAAGAATAAAGATTAAACAATAACTAGGATCAAATTGATAAACAATCCAAATGCTAACATCAAACCAGAATTACTCAGCCGTGTATTAAACCATGAGTAAGCTGTTAAAGACAGATAATACTCGTTAAATCGTACCATAGTAAATCAACACACTGAACCTTATTCGCTAAATAATATTATTAAAATATTAGCACATTATCGTAAATAGTATTTTTTAACCATATCGGCCGATACCATAAAATAAAATAATATTAAATGTTGATATGTCTAGTTAGGCAGCTATGACGTCTTATTAGGCAGCTATGATGTCATATCACCCGGGAAATAATGTCTTTATACGTTACCGATGAGAAAACATGGAAGCGGTAATTTCAAATCTCATCGTTAACGGCTGCGTTATCTAGTTTTTATTTACATCGTGGCTGAGGTATATGATAGTGTTATTCCATACGCCAGCTGTATTAGTAAAGTGACTAACCTGTAAATCAGTCGTGAACAGAATATGTAATCAGCCGTTGATTATAAGTAATCCAATGGATATGATTGTTCCAGTCTTTAATTTCTTCTTTCTCTTCCTATGTGTCTTTTTCTCTTCTTCCTCTTCGTCTTTAAATGGAATTGCGTTTCTTCGTCGTAATCAAACAAAATCCTCATTCTGAACCGTTTCTTCCCTAAGACTCTTCCTCTTGCCATTTCTTTGGCTTCTCGCTCTACTTCAGAAGGGCTTTCTCATGGAGTCTGATAATGACATCTCTGACTTTCTCTCAAGCCTTCCATTTTGTCATTTGTCCCGTAGAGGACTGTGATTTATGCAAGCTTCAAGAGAGTGACCGTCGGGCCGTAGAGAGATGGTTTTGGAGCAGCAAGCTTCACCGACTAAGATTGATAATCGGTGGTTTTTGCCGCATCCAAAGGAGGTGATCATCCATTCAGATACTGTCGCGGTCATCGTTAAATGCCTTACAACTTTTTCTTGCGATAGACCGGACTCGAAATTTGACAAATAAAGCTTTCGTTTCTTGAAAAAAGAAACACCTCTTTGTCAAGAAACGTAAGTTTAATTTGTCAGATTTGGAGGCTGATCTACCGCAAGAAAAAGATGCAAGGCATTTAAGATGCTGCAACTAGAGCTGAGTGGTGGATGGAGATTTTGACGTTTGTGCATTATGTAGATCGTTCGATCGACCTTCGAGCCTTTGTAATCACTCGACTTTTTTCAATGAAATATCATTACTAGCTATTTGTTTCAATACACAGCCATAATTAAAACCCAACTCAGCCTATTAGACATATTATATTAAATAAATCAACCAGATATAGTAAAATCAGCCTTAATTTCATACGCAAATCATCTGTATTATTGCCAAAACCAGGCGATACAAAAAATAGTCATGATCAGCCGTTTAAAGAAATGCAGGCATTACAACACCAAACGTCAGCCGTATAAGTTGAAATTAAGTTTTGTTGACCAGCCATATTGAGTAACTTAGTCAAAGTTAAACCATAAAACTCAGCTTTTATAGACAAAATTTTAACAAAATTTTACTCCGTAAATCAGCCATTTTTAATTAATATAAATATTTTTTTGTTATCACATATCTAAAATTATATTATAAAAATTATTAAAATAATAATAATAATTTAAAAAAATCATCTCGCATATAATGTGGGTAAAATAATAATAATAATTTAAAAAAATCATCTCGCATATAATAAGGGACACCTTAACACTATAATTTGATATAAAATAACTCAACATTATTGCAAATAATAAATAAATGTCCCGCTACGTAGCTATGAAGACAGCCGAGACAAGGTTGTTCCACAAGGTTATAAATCAGCCGATTCTTAGGACGACGAGCATTTTGTAAAATATAAATCACAAGCTCTCTCTCTTCCTTGCTTCCTTGGAAAGGTACTTGGTTGATTCGAGTGAGGCTGATAAGTCCTTCGATGGCCCTGAGTTTAAATATAAGAATTAGTGTCTTAAACAACAAAAGTCATAGTAGGTTATCGAAGAATCTTACATCTATTGTGAAGAGCTCTAGTTCTCTTAAGTTAGGAGAAACATTGAGCAACTGGACAAGAACATTCTTGCATGTACAAAGCTTCAGATGTTTAAGGTTGTTGAAGACAAAACGAACATCAAACACAAACTGCACAGTGAGTATTAGAATCATTTACAGAAGATTCTATAAGACTTACAACTGATACAAAAGAAGTTGATTACCTTTGAGATATTGTGGAATTATATAAATAATATCAAACGTTTGACTGATTGACTAGAACCGATAATTTTAACAAACAAGCTAAATAAAACTTTGAGAAATGCCTCCTTCAACTTAAGCATATTCGTCAAAGTGTACAGATGCTCCCAAGAAAATAATTTCAGATACTTCAAATAAGGAGTATCTATCACAAACTCATCCAAGTCATAAGTTTTACGGAGTGATAAACGTTGTAAAGATGGGACTCTCACTATCATCTTTCCCCTATCGGTAAACTCATACACTGATAGATCTTTAAGAAGAGGACAATTAGATAAAAGCCATTGAAGAGAATCATTATTTTCATAACTCACATCCTCAAGCCGCAAAGTTTTAAGAGAAGGAAGACAACACATACGAGGAACATCCATATGAATGACTCCATGGAGTTTCAAGGTCACGAGAGATTTGCAGGTATACAAGCTACTCGGCAATATATCNTACTCGGCAGTATATCACTCCCATTATTAAGAGAATGTAAAATATCCAGCTCACGTACATCACGAGAAACTGCAAATGGAACCCACATTTTGACATCTTCGGGCTCCATATCTAACCAAAACAGGTGGAGGCTGAATCTTTCTATAACAGGAGCTCTATATAATGGCAAGTTTTTCATAAGAAAACAATGTAAACTTTCAGACTCATATTCATGTGTATTACTGAACTCTAGGTTAGGCAACCACATCCAAAGAAACCACCATTGTTCAGAAAAAATCACAGTTGATGCAACAACTTTTGTTGGAAGATAATATAATATCTTAATCAACAATTCATTAGGCAACTAACTGATTTTCCCTATCCCTTATATTATAGTGGTACTGTCTAAAGAAATTCCTGGTAGTAACAAAACGAAAACCCTTAAAAGAACAAAAAGTCTAAGAGAGAATTTTAAACTGTAGAAGAAGAAGAAGAACTAGAATAGCATAAGATGTGCGAGTGAAGTTTTCTAAACGAGATAGATCCCAGTCTATGAGTTTATTGCAAACGCGAAGATAGGGAAAAAACCATAATTTGGTATGTTTTGAAGCTGATTAGAAGACTAATTTTGAAATTGAAATTTACTAGGATTTGGGTAGTTAAAAGGGTGATTAGTAGAATTTTTGGTGTTAAAAATGGTTATTGTTGCGATCCATTTTTGATTTTTTTTCTCTATCCAAATCAAATGAAACAAGTTTGTTTCTATTTATAGACTAAAAAGTTTTTTCTCTATCCAAATCAAATGAAACAAGTTTGATATAATTTTTATAAATGGAAATAATATTTTATTATGAGATAATATAGCTCAAATTATTCGGGTGGATAAAAAATCTCAAGAATCACAACAACCACTAATATCACGCCACATGTCATTATCTATCTATTTGTTTCAAAAAAAGATATATAAAAAATAAGCGATTAAACGTTGTTGAATTATTTCAACACCTCTTTCCTCCACCTCATTCAACATTGCACCATCTTTAGTGTGTTGAAAATTTAACATCACCCATTTCGAGTAGGATCCATTCGGGTTCCGGGTTTTCGGGTTCATCGATTTCGTATCCATTCGGGTTTTAAAAAAATTCAAGTCGGGTTCTATTCAAGGTCGGGTTCGTTGCGGTATAATCAGTCGTATTGCATAGTTCAAGGAGTCTGCCGTATTAAAGTAACTTTTTAAAGTTTAAGAGCAGATACGACTTATTTCCCGCCTTTTTCTGCTTGCTTCAATTGATGAGAGTATACGACGTTTGAGTTCCACACTTTGCACCGTTTTGATAATTATCATTTGCACCGTTCTGTTGCTATTAAATACTCCCCATTAATCCCCTCATGAACTCACACGTCAAATCTTCTCGAGTAAAAACGAAGACACAAAAATGGCAACAAACTTCATGGATTTACCAGAGGGTATTCTCGGTGACATCAGTGTTTGTGTCGCCAAAGCCTCTGCACTTGATGCACTAAGTCTAGGTATGGTTAATAAGGCGTTTAATGCGCACTTCGAAACTGAGGCAGTTCTAGGGGAATGTTCTCTAGATATTCTTCCGTTGTATCCTTTCTTTCAAGACCCTAAAACGAAGAACGATACAAGAGGTTTTTGAATAAACTTAGATGGATGGAAAATGCAGAAGCGTTTTACCGCAAAGGAAGGGAGTTTTGCTTTGATGCAAGAAGGAGGCAAGGAAAACAAAGAAAATGAGTGAATGAGTTAATATGCACTGCTAAGAGAGGTTCTCGTAGAGCACAATATATTGTTGGCATTATACTTGTTTGTGCAACAGATAGGCTAATGCAACCGCGTTTCTCACAAACGTTGCTGAGGTTTGGTCATGCAGAAGACATTCAGGGAACGTGTGATTTGGAGAACTGGATGCATTTCGACGGAGCTCTTATCCGTATACGTGCATGACCAATGCGAATGTGGAGACGCCGACTCCGTCACCGCGACGTTGGCATATTTAAGGTTAACGTATGGTTGGGGGGATGACTGGGCATTGTTGGAGGAGGGCGACGGTGAAGAGGCTCCCATATGTCTAAAATGTTTCTGGCACGAGGAAATTGTTCTTCTCTTATCCAACAATCTTCAAGGCTTTGATGATAGAATTTGACAGTTTTAATGTTTGTTTTCTATGAGTTTTTATAAATGTTTGTTTTGTTGTCCATATACTCTTTAAAACCGGTTCTTAAATAAGAATTTCTAGAAGAGTATTAGAACCCATAAAATCGAATGATTAATGTTTGAAGATATCAAATTGGGTAATAAACGAAAACCAAACAAATATCCAGAAAAAGAAATATAATATCATAATACTGAACCAAAAAAATCCAGATTTTGGGTATTTTGGATCCAAAACTCGAATAATTGAACCAGAACCAAACTGATTCCAATGCAAATTATCTAAACTATCCAAAAATTGAATATACTTGACCAAAACTGAAACCGAATATTCAATTTTTTATTTTATTTTATTGTATTTCTACTAATTTTTCGGTATAGACCAAATCAAAACCGAACCAAAATATTCGAAACCAAATCGAAAATTTTCGGTTATATTTTGGTTGCTTTGGAAATCTCTTAAATATGATGTCCAATCGAATTCAAGCTCAAGATAGAATAAAACATGATCAACTAAAAGCAGTTTAATATTAATGAATTTAATTTAATTTTCTTTTGAGAACCCCTTAATAAGTATATATGAATGGAGAGAAAAATTAGAAAAATAGTTTTGGGGTTCATAATTATTTGGATTACTGTAAATAATACTCCCTCCGTTTCTATGGATGAACATGGTCTTATGACATGAAAAATAAAAACTGATGACATGAATGATGACATGGCAAATCAGTAAGTCAACCGCTATACGAACACACTCATTCTATTTAATTCAGCCATTAAATAAGACAAAAGACAGCGCAACGTGAATGTTAATCTTTCGCTAATAAATCAGTCATGACGTTAATTTCTATTAGTTGCAAGGGGAATGGTTGATCAGACGTTTAAACCAGCTTGTTTCGGCTGGTTTAATGATCAAACACGCATAATCGTTTTCACCCAAAATCGTTTCCTCCCAATATCGACGATCACAAGAATCCGAGCATACATGTCAGATATCGCATATATATAGTTTACAGAGGTAGATATAGTAAGGTTGAGTTTATACTTTACGGCTGAGTTTTGGGACAAAGTTGACTCAGTTGTAACAACTCTTACGAATCAGACGTTATAACGTAACTAGTTAGTACTAATAATAACCTGAATAATGTATCCGTAAATCATCCTTTAAAAGTTTATTGTCGTAACATGATGAGTGGAATAGACTATTAGAACCTAGTCGTTATAACTATTATAACGCAACGGTTGTTAATTAAATATAACTCAGTCGTTGATCGTAATCAATCCAACGTATACGATTATTTCAATCTTTAAGTTCGATCGACCCTTGAGCTTCTGTAATCTATCGAGTTGTCTCAATGAAATATCATTTCTATCTCTTCATAACAAGCTGGTTAAATAAGTGAGAATCGTAATCAGCCGTATAATAAAATTTCTACATCGTAAATAAGTCGTTTAAGACAAATTTCTACATTGTATAATAAGCCCTTAATATTACGATGTCCTATTATGTGGCTATGATGTCTTATCACACAGCTATTATGTCTTTTAACGTTACACATGTAAGAGNATTCTACATTGTATAATAAGCCCTTAATATTACGATGTCCTATTACGTGGCTATGATGTCTTATCACACAGCTATTATGTCTTTTAACGTTACACATGTAAGAGAACGGGTCGGCACTAGCATCGAGATAACATGGAACGCGGTAGTTTCAAATTGGGAATTTCATATCTAATGGCTGAGTTATATAGTTTTTATATACATCCTGACCAAGTTATGTAATCTTTATCTACGTTAATCAGTTGTGGATAACATATTTAGTTTCTTTTTCTCTGTTGCCATTGATCGTAATCAATCCAACGGATAAGATTATTATTCCAGACTTTAATTTCACTTTTTCTCTTATTTTGTTTATTATTATATTATTAAACTAAATATTCTCTTTATTATTTAATAGTTTATTTTAAAGACATATTATTATTTATAATGAATTAATCTAACTTACAATTGAAAATTTTAATTAGAACTATATTTTAGAACATAATTATATTACATCACAAATAACGGTTGAATTATAATAGTTGTTACGAGTGAGTCAAGTTTGTCTTAAAACTCATGTGTAAAGTGAGAACTCGTGATTTACTTCATATTGTGTGGCTGAGTTGTTGTCTAAATACGGCTGATTACGATAAATGAAACAAAAACAATAGAAATGATATTCCATTAAGAAAAGTCAACGGATTGTCCTACGCCTTTGATTGTCCTACGCCTTTGATTCGCTAATCCATCGACACTCGGATCATCATCTTCTGCTGTTGATCATCATCAA
>OVAO01000050.1:2783-16773 GCA_900406285.1 Biscutella auriculata
TCTAATTCGCCATTATTATTTTTCTTCACTGTCCCTTAGAAAAGAGAGAAGGCTATAGGCATATATATCACCGTCTTCTTCCCCACAGTGATTCTGAATCGCGGAGTTTCATCGGGCAAAATTAGGAAGACGAAGAAGAATGTGAGAGACAAACAAGAAACCCCTGTGATTTTTTCCTCTTATTTCCTAGGAACCAATGATAATCTGCCACGTCATCGGATCAGAACCAATTCTACAAATTCTCAAATAAGAACCGATTCTCCTCTTTTTTGATTTTTTCTTTAATTCTTTCTGTTTATTCAGGCATTTAATACGTCACATAACCCTTTTACATCTCTTAATGTACATGGTCTCACAAAAAAGATTACTAATTAGTGAAGAAGATTACTAAACAGTAATTGAGCAGAAACNTTTATAAAAGATTGATTTAATTTTGTTTTAAAAATTTAAAAACATATAAAAGACGCGAGTCACAAAAAAGATTACTAATTAGTGAAGAAGATTACTAAACAGTAATTGAGCAGAAACAAAAAAAGATTCGAATAAGTAATATAACGGATTGATAATGACTATTAATATAAAAGAATACGAAAGAGACAAAAACAAAAAAAAAAAAAAGGAAAAAGAAGACAAAGATGATTAACAATATTTAAAACAAAAAGATGATTAACAATAAAATAGAATAAGCGACTAAAAAAAAAGAAAAGAAAAGAAAGATACTACAACTTACTTTTGTCAGCCACTACTTACTCATAAACATTTACTAAAACTTCTCTCTTCTCTCTTCTCTCTTCTCTCTTCTCTCTTCTCTTTCTGTGTGCTATGTCGCAGCCTCTCACCANGAAAAGAAAAGAAAGATACTACAACTTACTTACTTTTGTCAGCCACTACTTACTCATAAACATTTACTAAAACTTCTCTCTTCTCTCTTCTCTCTTCTCTTTCTGTGTGCTATGTCGCAGCCTCTCACCACTAGAGCCACCGTCGCCGGATTCTCTGTTTCCTCTTTCCGTCACCCTCCGCCGCTCTGTGTTTTCCTTTTCTTCATCGTCCTTTTCGTCGCCACTTTCTACACTCTTCATCACCCAGAAGCTACTACTCCTCTTCTCTTTTCTCGTAATTCCCATAATGACCTCCGTCTTCGCCGTCTCTTCCTCTCCTCCGCCTCTAACGCCACCGTATCCTCCTACCTCCGCGATTTAACCCGTCACCCTCACCTCGCTGGAACGGAACTTTCTCTAGACACTCTTAACTACGTGCTCAGCCATTTTAAAAGCATCGGACTCGAGACTCATGTCGCTGAATACGAGCCTCTTCTCTCTTACCCTGCGCATATCTCCGTCTCCGTGCGTTTTAGTAATACGACGACTTTAGAATTGGACTTAAACGAGCCTGTTGTCTACGGAAACTCCTCTTCCTCTCCGATTGTTAGACCATACCACGCTTATTCGCCGTCTGGATCGGCGCAGGGTAACGTGGTATTCGTGAATCACGGAGAGGAGAGAGACTATCGTGCGCTTGAGGCGATTGGAGTTAGCGTTAGAGGGTGCTTGGTTTTAGCTAGGAAAGGCGATTCCTTGGGTAGAGGAGCAATTGTGAAGATAGCAGAGACTAAAGGTGCGATTGGTGTGCTGATTTACGCCGAGAACGACGGTGGTGGACTCGGTGGGATTGAGAGAGGTACGGTTATGAGAGGAATCGGAGATCCGGTAAGCCCGGGTTGGCCCGGAGTTGTTGGAGGAGAAAAGCTGAGATTGGAAGATGATGAGGTCACTCGAAGATTCCCCAAAATTCCATCTTTGCCTTTGTCTCTTCACAATGCCAACATCATCTTATCTTCTCTTGGTGGTGCCTTAGCTCCGATGGAGTGGCGGAATACGGGTCAACTTGGGTCGGGTCCACGGGTTGGCCCTGGAAGGACGGTTGTAAACATGACGTTCCAGGTCTGTCTGTTGATTTGACTTTGAATTCAAAGCTCAATTTTGAAGTTATTGACTTCTTTACTATCGTCTATGAAACCGTAGGGGGAGATGAAAATGAAGAAGATTCACAATGTTTTCGCCATAATTAGAGGGAATGAAGAAGCAGATCGGTATGTGATTCTTGGAAACCATAGAGACGCATGGACATATGGAGCCGTTGATCCAAACAGTGGAACTTCTGCTTTGCTTGACATCAGCAGAAGATTCGCTCTCTTGCTTAAATCTGGTTGGAAGCCACGTAGAACAATTCTTCTTTCTAGTTGGGATGCAGAAGAATTCGGAATGGTTAGCCATTCTTTATTAGAAAAGCCTAAGCTAAAGCTACTTGACTAAACCACTATTGTTTCTTATGTGTGTTATTTTGTTTTATAGATTGGTTCAACTGAATGGATTGAAGAGAATGTTCTTAACTTAGGTGCAAGTGCTGTGGCTTATCTCAATGTAGATTGTGCGGTCCAAGGTTCTGGATTTTTCGCTGGAGCAACTCCTCAACTAGACAGTCTTCTTGTAGATACCTTGAAACTGGTATCATAATAACAATGGAGGCATTCTCAAGCATTCTGAAAACTTTCTTGATAAAGTTCTTAATCTCTGGTATTTATTTCTGTGGTCAGGTGCATGATCCTGATGTAGTAGACTTAACAGTGGAAGAGACGTTCAAGTCTCAGAACAACATTGTGAGTAGACTCCGTCTTACACTTTTTGTTTCCCCCTTATATTTTAAGTCTGTATTTGTAAACGATGACTGGTTTAATGGAGTCTGCAGATAGAGAGGCTAAGCAGAGTAGATTCTGACTTTTCCGGCTTTCTTCACCACGCCGGAATACCATCTATAGACATGTATTATGGAGCCGGTAAATCAGAGCTTCATTCCTTTAAGAGTCTTGGAAACTGTGATGTTCTTGTATCTTTCAATAATGCCAATAATGTATGTTGTTTATCTTGTGCGTTTTTTCTTCAGATTATCCCGTCTATCACACTGCATTTGACTCCTATGATTGGATGATCCACAATGCAGATCCATTGTTTCATCGCCATGTCGCCAGTAAATCTTCTTCTTCTTCTCTTTCTGGTTTCCAGGGATGCTGTTAAAGAGAACTAACCCTCTTGTTTTGTCTTCTCTGTTTCTCAGTGGCTGGAATTTGGGGACTTTTAGGGATTCACTTGGCTGAGGAGCCACTTATACCGTTTGATTACATCTCTTATGGAGACCAATTGCAGGTATACAGTACTTTTCTTACTCTCTTTAAACATATAGAAACCGATTTTATAGATGTTTTGTGTTATGGTTCAGGCACATAGAGATACATTGAGTAAGCTTTTAGAAGGGAAAGTTTCTGTTAATCCCTTAAGCATGGCGATACAAGAGTTCTCTTTGGTTGCTAAAGAAGTCACAGATGAAACAAAGGTTTAAAAGGTTTTGCTAAATAAACTATAACCTTTCTCTTCTTTGTCTCACCTATACATACTTTGGTGATCCATTTGCAGAAATTAAAGGAGCTAGCAAATAACAAAGAAGATGATGTTGCAACAGCAGCGAAGAGACGAGAGCTAAATGACAGGTTAATGCTTGTAGAAAGAGGGTTTTTGGATGGTGAAGGGATCAAAGGGAAAGAATGGTTTAAGCATCTTGTGAGTCAATCAAAAACATAATTCTTCTTTCACCATTTTTTTCTTCAAATATCATCGTCACATTGCTTATGTTGTATGTATAGGTGTATGGACCAGCGGCTGAACCAGAGAACAAGCTTGGATTTTTCCCAGGAATAGGAGATGCGATTGCGGTGGAAGCATCAGAGGAAATGATCGAACATGAGATATGGAGAGTCGCAAGAGCGATTCAGAGAGCTAGCAGAGCTCTTAAAGGAGGACTCACATGAGAAAACCCTCTTGAGTTCTCTTTTTGTGTATAGAATGTGTGTGACTGTAGATTGTAGAAGAATAACCTCGTGTACTAATTTCATTATCTGTTATGAACTAAGCAGAATAGTTTAGTCATATCTAATAACATTAAAAACTAAATCAACAAACTTTAATTCTCGAATGGTTTGTTCTATAAATACTGTCTTGAGTCATTATCCAATAACCAAATTCGGATTTGGTGTATATCGTTGAAAGATTTTTCAGTAGACAGTTGAAAGGTCCTGTGAAGTTGCTTCCTCGAGTCTTGCATGAACCGTTTCGGTAGTCGACATTTTATTGATACTGCAGAAAAACAAAAGAAGCAAAGAGTGTTTTGTTTTTGTGAACTTGTGGCCAAATAAAAAAACTCATAATCAACTTTTGGTAAAATACTAACCGAACAAGAAAATCGCCGGAACATGCTTTTGTTTCAGAGATCCAATCCGGGACCAATTGCAACATCAGACTTAATTGTTCCTCCACTTCCTCTGGTAAGAAAGTAAATGTGAGCATGGGAAGTTTTTATCAAACAGTAGTTAATCAACCATCTTACTTCTATCAGTTATGTCTATTTGGATTGCAATAAGCTTGTGCAGAAGCTCCTCCTTCGTGATGACCGTTCGCTTTGTTGAGTGAAACAATGTATGAATAATATTAACAAGTTTAGTTAAGTTATGCTTTCCAGGTTCAGCTTTCTTCACCTGCAAGAACCAAACACAGTGGTGTTAAGTAAGGATGGCTGTTTCAACACAGTTATGGACCTGAAAATAAATCAATCCTTTTAAACAATCAAATCTCGGAAACAATGTGAAAGCAGATTGGTTGCAAGGTAATAAGCATCACTTACTGACTGCAGAAGGCTATCTTCATCGGTGGCATCATTAGCGTCACAGTTGACTTCATTAACAGATTCATCATCAGATTCTTTACTGATCTCATCAGATTCATCGTCGAAATTCAGACACCTAGTCCGAGATGGACGTCTTGTCAGGCTATTTGTTGATCTGACTGAGTCGTCATCACCATCTGGAGTCATCGTAATACGTCTCCTAGAAGGTTGCAATGTTGGTGTAGCACTCATGAGCCGGAGTGGTGTTGATAACTCTTTGGAGGGAGTGGATAAATCTTTTACCGGGGTTCCAACTATTTTTGGCTCTATGTGTGATACTAAACATTCCTTATTGCCAGCAGTCGAATCTGAAATTACGTTCTTGACTATTCCAGTCGCTAAAGTCGAACTTGGAATAACTTTGTCGACCAAGTGTTCTTCTTGCTCGACCTCCTCCATATGAACATCAAAACCTTCAACTTCAACTTTAGGTGGTCCTAATTCTACGCTCATTGTGTCTGAATGAACATCCTTGTTGGGGAAACTCAACTGTTCAGGAAGCAGTTCTTTCGGAATTTCATCCTATGATACAGATAACAAAAGATGGAGGATCAATCAGATGTAAGAAAACATTTCCTAAAAGCTACAACTAAATAATAGATTAGGAATCATATATATACCTTGGGATGAGCTTTGTGAAACTCTATAAGCCTAGAGTGGAACACCTTCCTAAGTTGCATGTATTTAGTTCCGCAATTTGAATCATCAAGTACAATAGAGTCGGTATTTACGTTGATGTGAAGACTGGGTTTCATGCAACTAGTGCCTTCATCGTACTTCAAAAGTCTCTTTACTTCAATGGCTTCCGGATAAATATGTTTCATCTGAGCCAAATGATCATACGAGAATACCCTGTATTGGCCAAATAACATTAAACAGACAACATACAAAGGCAGAATTGTGTCAAGAGATTTTGTTTCTTATGAAGAAAGTCTCTGCAATCTTTATACTTTCAAGAAATAGATTAATCCGATGCATCAATGCCCAAACCCTAAAGACCCACCAGCTTCAGCTAAATTTATGTTCTTCAGACCAGAAAATAAGGAAGAAGAAGAAGATGAAGCTTAGTCAAGAGCTTTACCGATTAGTAAGAAACTCAATCTTGGGGCATATATTTGCAAATGTCGTCAAAGAACTCTTTAATTTGAGCAACCTAATTGCAGAGCTCAACGCATTGAAAAATTCCTCAAGAATCTTTAACCTGCAATGCCAAAGTTCACTAAAATTCGAAACCCAGAGTCCAGATAATAAAGAAAAACAGTGGAACGAACAAACCAATCCAATCCTCACCTTTCAGGTAACTTTACAGCAATTTCAGGTTTAAGAGGGGAAGAAAAGATCTGTCTCTTAACGTTTTTGATTGGATCTCGAGAGCCTCGAGGGTTAGTCTCCGAGATCGAGACGTTGATGTCAGGTGATCTAGTGGGAAGAATCGCCGTTTTGACAGGAGTCTTAGTAGCAAATAGCGGCTCGGCGTTGGAAGAATCTGACGCCATAGTAACCGATTTCTTTGAATCCATTACAGAGAAGCTCATTGCTGTGAGGAAGAGAACGTAACGGCTAGTTAAATATTAGGGTTTTAAGGGTAAAGAAGAAGACAGAAATTTCACATTTTCAACCATGGAAAATCAAAAGAAGTGGGTCCAGCTTTGCCACGTCACTAATACGTTAGTTCCCGCTATTTCTTTTCCTTTTGACAAAAAAATAAAAATAAGAAAAAATAAACCGAAAAAACTGTAGTAAGAAAAGGTGGAGAAGAGAAAGAAGAAGTCAAAGAGACCGAAACGTTGTCGTGTGGTAAGTAAGAAAGAATATAAACCACATTTTAAAAGATAAGAATATGCCAAAACTAAAATAGAAAGTGACTCACGTATAAGTAGCTCTTCACTTAGCTTCTTCTATTTCATCATTTCACATCATCTCTTTCTCAAAGACAATCTCTCACAGTTTGTTTATGAGAAAGTAAAGAACAAATCATCTACTCTTTCTGTAGTTTTTTGTTTTTTGTTTTTTGTGTGTCGACAAAAAAAAGAAAAAGAAAAACGCAGAGGAATAAANGTGAGAAAGTAAAGAACAAATCATCTACTCTTTCTGTAGTTTTTTGTTTTTTGTGTGTCGACAAAAAAAAGAAAAAGAAAAACGCAGAGGAATAAAGAAAGAGTGCAATGGCAGGAGATCAGTTAAACGTGTTGAACGCACTCGACGTAGCGAAAACGCAATGGTACCATTTCACGGCGATCATTATCGCCGGAATGGGATTCTTCACCGATGCTTATGATCTTTTCTGTATCTCTCTAGTTACTAAACTTCTAGGTCGAATTTACTATCACGTGGAAGGCGAGGAGAAGCCTGGATCGTTGCCTCCCAACGTCTCAGCCGCGGTTAACGGTGTTGCATTTTGCGGTACACTCGCAGGACAGCTCTTTTTTGGTTGGCTCGGTGACAAAATGGGCAGGAAAAAAGTTTATGGTATGACTCTTATGGTCATGGTCATTTTCTCTATCGCTTCGGGTCTTTCCTTTGGGAATAATCCAAAAGCGGTGATGACCACGCTTTGTTTTTGCCGGTTCTGGCTCGGTTTTGGTATTGGTGGTGATTATCCCTTATCTGCCACTATCATGTCTGAATACGCTAATAAGAAAACTCGTGGTGCGTTTATAGCCGCGGTTTTTGCTATGCAAGGGTTCGGAATCTTGACTGGAGGAGTTTTCGCCATCGTCGTGGCTGCCATTTTTGAGGCTCAGTTTCCGGCTCCATCCTATAAAGTGGATCCATTGGCCTCTACGGTTCCTCAGGCTGATTACGTGTGGAGGATAATTCTCATGATTGGTTCTTTGCCCGCCGCCGCAACTTATTACTCGAGGTCGAAGATGCCTGAGACTGCTCGGTACACAGCGCTTGTGGCTAAGGACAGGAAGCTAGCGGCTGCAGACATGTCTAAGGTTTTGCAAGTTGAGATTGAAGCTGATCCTCATAGAGCTGAAGAGAGCTCTGGTGATACGTCCAATTCCTTTGGATTGTTCTCCAAGGAATTCATGAGACGTCACGGCCTTCACTTGCTTGGAACCACAAGTACATGGTTCCTACTAGACATTGCCTTCTACAGTCAAAACCTTTTCCAGAAAGATATTTTCAGCGCTATCGGATGGATCCCTCCGGCTCAGACTATGAACGCGATTCAAGAGGTTTCCAAGATCGCACGAGCGCAAACCCTAATTGCCTTGTGCAGCACGGTACCTGGTTACTGGTTCACAGTTGCATTCATCGATATCATAGGAAGATTTGCGATACAAATGATGGGTTTCTTCTTTATGACCGTCTTTATGTTCGCTCTAGCCATTCCTTACGACCACTGGACTCACAAGGATAACAGAATCGGATTCGTGGTTATGTACTCTTTGACATTCTTCTTCGCAAACTTTGGACCCAATGCAACAACTTTCGTGGTTCCCGCTGAGATCTTTCCGGCTAGGTTTAGATCAACTTGCCATGGAATTTCAGCAGCCTCTGGAAAACTAGGAGCAATGGTTGGTGCGTTTGGGTTCTTGTACTTAGCACAAAGTCCTGACAAGAACAAGACAGAGCATGGATACCCTCCAGGCATTGGAGTCAAGAACTCACTCATTGTTTTGGGTGTAGTTAATCTTTTAGGGATGCTTTTTACACTTTTGGTTCCTGAATCTAAAGGAAGGTCTCTTGAGGAAATGTCTGGAGAGAACGAGAACATTGGTGAAAGTAGCAGCAGCAACAACAGAAACAACACTGTCCAAGATGCATAGAGATTCTAGCTAATAAACTTTGTGTTATTCATACTTATATATCTTGTTATTTCCCTCCCTATTTCTTTCTCAAGATTTCTTCTCACTAGCATCCCAAGTTATTCTTGTAACACTTCTTAATTATCGTTAAATGCAATAGGATTTATGCTTTTTTTTTCTTTTACATATCTGTTTCAATTGGGTCTCATATCTTCTCACTAGCATCAAATTAATCCTGTGTTTGAGTTGAATCTCTTTACTAGGCTTTGGAAAGGCCAAAACTCAACGTTCTCTATAAATGGGGATAGCAAAAACTGCATTGTTTCCAGTTTCTTCAGCCATTTTCTGTTCAACTAGAATGGTACTATATGCAGTGAAACTACCAAAGATGTTGCAGAAGGTGAGATCTCACTGTAGAAGATACTGAAGGTAAGAAGGGGAAAAACGTATACAAATCGTCTAATACTGGCTAAATGATGCATCTTTCTGAGTAAATGGTGCAGAGAGTACAATACGTAGAGTAATTACTAGACACAATATAACCACTGGCTCTGAAGTGATATATCACAATATACTACGTGTTTATAGGAGAAATTTAGAGAGCAGACCTTCAGTAGTTGGAGTTGTATTGTGATCTCTCAGGACATTGTCTCTTGAAATGATATTCACTCCCACATATCCAGCAACTCTTGTTCTTTGATCTGGATTTGGATCTTGACTTGTTCCGCTTTTCATTCTGACCACAATCCCTTGTTGTTGACCTTCCTCTCAATCCATACTTAAGGTACTTGTTCTGTTCCTTTAGTTCCAGCTCCTTAGAGTATGCTGCTACTATGACTTCATTCATTGTCAGTGTCTCTCTGCCATATATCATATTCTCTTGTAGAGAATCATACTGCTTAGGCAGTGAGTTCAACAGGTATATAGCTTGATTTTCATCTGTGATGATAATATCTAAGCTAGATAGGTCTGAGACTAGCTTAAGGAACACATCAAGATTCTCATCCACAGTCTTGTGCTTATTCATCTTGAAGCTAAATAACTTGTATTTCAGGTAGATCCTGTTTAGTCNAGCTTGATCTTCATCTGTGATGATAATATCTAAGCTAGATAGGTCTGAGACTAGCTTAAGGAACACATCAAGATTCTCATCCACAGTATTGTGCTTATTCATCTTGAAGCTAAATAACTTGTATTTCAGGTAGATCCTGTTTAGTCGAGACTTGGGGTTATAATGCTTCTCAAGAGTGTTCCAAATTCCTAATGCGGTAGTTTCTGTCATCACTCTACGTAGTACTTGATCACTTAGACTCAAAATCAACAGATTCTTGACCATATCGTCTTTCTCATCTCTCTCTGGATCTGGTTTAGATTCTTCTTTTCCCTCAGATTTATACGGATCACTAGTTTCCTTAGGGATCTCTTCAATAACAGAAGCTAAACCGAGTACTTTCAGTTGACATAATACCCTGAATTTCCACAGAGTTAGGTCTCTCTTGCCATCAAACTTTTCCACTTCAAAAATCCATTGATTGAGTTCCATATTTGATAGACTTTGCAAGATTACCTTGTTCTTGACTGGTGTATTCTTATGTTGAGATCGCAGAGACCTTCGTCTGTGATTTCTGTCTTTAGAAGAACTGAGACTTGAGTTATAGTCCTTCTGGTTATGCGCTTGATATCGGCTCAAGGTATGATCCAAACTCTGAAAACATTTCGCTGCGGTTCTTGCTCGGTTAAACTCGCAAGCAAACACTTCTGAGTATCTGATTTTTCACGATCTCTATTTTGATCCGTGACGAAGTATAGGATATAAGGAAGGCAAGGATTTACGAGTTCCCTCGATCAAATTCCATCGAGGTACGTCTCATCAAGCACAAGCTGCACAAGAAAGATTCACTAGCTTCACGAAGATACAAATAATACAAAAGCTCACACAAGAAGAAAAAGGAAGAAGACGTCTCTCTCTCTTTTCTCTAGTTGTTATTTGTCTCTGGTCTCTCTCTCTAGTTTTTGTAACAAACTTTTAACCTTCTTCACAAGTTGTGAATCACAACAGGTAGCTTTATAAGGCATAAATGAAAGCAAGAGTGAAAAGCAAGATTTGGTTATAGAAGAAGATCAAAGATACAAGAATCTTCTTATAATCTATATATATATATCTTTTGAGTAAATGATCCAGAGAGTACAATACGTGAAGTACTAGTATACAATACAACAACTCACATGGCTGTGTATATCAACAATATTACCAAAACTCAGTAAATAAAATCAAGTCATGTGTAGCAACTCAGACATAGAAGCAGCTTCGTGTTCAAAGACCTGCTGAAACTAAACCATGCAATGTTACAATTCCAATCAAAGTATTGTCTTCATCAACCACTGGTAGAAATTGCACAGGAGATGGTGGAGACTCCATTTTCTTCATAGCTTCAACTGCCATTGTTTCCGGTCCAATTGTTCTCGGTTTCCTGTTGAATTGGTGCTAAATGAAATCTCAACATACTACACCAATGTTTAGTAGAGTTTTGCTCACCTGTTGCACATTTCTCCAACACTGAGTTTGAAGATTGCTTCTCCACTTGCTTTTAGAGTTCGACGAAGATCTCCATCGGTGAATGTACCGATCAAGTGATGATGTTCATCAACCAGAAGCAAGCATCCACATCCTTTGCTGGTTAGCTCCACTAATTGATCCATTATCAAGTCTCCTTCTTTACAAATTGGAAGCTCATCTTTCTTTTTCATAACATCTTTCACCTGCAAATTTCATTCCCCTTGTTGTATTTTATCACTTTCGATCATGGATAACAAAGCTTATTATGTAGTCAAGTCAGGTAATGAAATTCATAAGAACATCAATGTGAGAAATTTGGAGGAAAAGAGAAAATTCAGACCTTGAAAATTAAGCTCTTGCCGATTCTACCGGCGGGATGATTGGATGCATACTCTTCCTTGGAGAGATTTCTAGCCGCCATGAGAGCAACGGCGATGGTATCACCGAATACCATCTGGATCGCCGTCGACGTAACCGGGGCAAGATTGAAGGGACATAATTCCCGTTGGAGCGGCAAATGCACATTCATATCACAAACTCCGGCGAGTGGATTCCCGGAAACAGACGTAAGAGAGACCAAGAAGGCACCCTTAGCCTTAGCGCAAGGGACAAGACGGAGAAGCTCCTCGGTGGCGCCGGATTTACTGAATAAAACGAGAACATCGCGGGATGAGAGAGCGCCAATGTCGCCGTGAAGTGCATCGAGAGGGGAAAGGAAGGAAGAGCGGAAGCTGAGGGAGACGAGCGTTTGAGAAACCTTGTTAGCGACGAAAGCTGATTTACCAACGCCGGTGAAGAAGACGGTACCGGCGGAGGAAAGGAGAATGCGTGNACGTGCGAAATCTAAAGATTGAGAGAGATCGAGATGCTTGAAGAAGTGATTGAGAAGATCTTGCTGAGATGTGAAGAGCTTGAGAAGATTATCTGGGGAGATATCTCGTGATTCACCATTTTTAAGGGATTCGTGATCTCCAAATGAGAAATCGAGAGATCCCATTTTTTCGAATTTGGAAAGATATTTGTGATTCTTTTGCGGAGAGATCTAAAAAAGAACAGAGTGCATGAAATTGGAGATGGAGGAGTAAATTGGTAAATTACAGATCAATATCGTTTTCTTGGTGATTTAAGGCAAGTGATATAGCGATCGGTTGCAAATTTGCTTGTATCAAAAAGGTAAAAATTAGCCTAATGCCTTAAAATATTAGTACCATAATACACATTTCAATGCAGATCAAAGTCTGGTTCGGATATATTATACATAGTTTATATGGTTTCTGTTTTTTTAATAGTATTAGATCAATAGAATCTAAGATTGAATATGAGTCGAATCTAAGTTNGATTGGAGATGGAGGGGTAAATTGGTAAATTGGTAAATTACAGATCAATATCGTTTTCTTGGTGATTTAAGGCAAGTGATAAAGCGATCGGTTGCAAATTTGCTTGTATCAAAAAGGTAAAAATTAGCCTAATGCCTTAAAATATTAGTACTATAATACACATTTCAATGCAGATCAAAGTCTGGTTCGGATATATTATACATAGTTTATATGGTTTCTGTTTTTTAATAGTATTAGATCAATAGAATCTAAGATTGAATATGAGTCGAATCTAAGTTAACTCCAAGTCAACAATAGGTACGATCAAATTAGCATGCAATGATTAGATATTGAACGTATATTCCAACACAGCCATCTGGTTACCCTTAAATCAAACACCAAATACAAACTAAATCATCTTCTTAATTAGAATGATTTTCTTTTTTCCTTCTTCTAATTATCTAAAAAGTACTTCCGATCTTAGGCTCAAACACGCTAAATATAAATTTGTGGCTTGCTTAATTTTAACAAATATTTTGCTATTTTAAAATTCATTTATATTTTTGCTTGTAAAAGCATAGCTAATTCACAGAAAACATATGTGAAACTGTTAGATAGAAAATATAGAAATTGGATGACCTAAAATTTATTTCCTTTCATTTTTGCTATTTATAGTAAATTTTACTCTTTATCTTTTGTTTTTTTATCATTTGTTTGGGGCACAACAGGTCGGCCAAATAGTCAAATACTTTTATAATGAAAGGATGAACAATATTCTTACAGAAAATCGAAGTCCTTGCCTGATGAAAAGACGCATAATTTTATAGTTATCTTTTACAGGCAAACATTATAACTATATCTGTTCTTTATTATTTGATGTTTAAGGCTTTTCAGTTTAATTAATAAAAGACAAGAGCAATGGATCGTTTGCACGCAAATATCACTTGACAAATATCACGAAATATCTGGTTTGAGTCAGGAGTGTTTTTTTAACTTAATCTGAAATAAGATAGATGGTGAAAAAGCCTAAAAAGTTTTAACTCCAGATGAAGAAATGTTTAATAATCTGTATAGATTAAGACCTAAAACAAGACGTGGTAAATAGAATTATTATAGGTACATTATACATGAACAAAGTTTTAAACACACAAGTGAGAGTACTAACATAATAGTGTTATATAATATTATATCACCCTCCCAAAACAAACATCTAATGTGAACCTTGAGTGGTGCGTGCGCCTTTGATAGAATCTCTGGTTTGACCAGAAATGAAAAAAAAAAGTGTCATTTTAAGAGAATGTGGTGGAAACTGAGGTTAAGTTCCATCTCCATCATCTAGTGAGTGAGTGGTTAGCTCATCATCTGCACACAAACATCATCAATTGTTAATCCAATATTAAAAAAGAAAAAAAAAAAGCCAAACAATGAAATGAACATTCGAATCTTTATTCATACAGATGTTTTATTCGGCTCAAGAAGGATAAGAAAAAAAGCCAAAGCATCCGTTACGAAAGTCAGAAACCAAAGACAGCCCCCTTCTAAGAATCATAGACACTCTAAAGTATCCCTTGAAAACAACTTAGCGT
>OVAO01000051.1:5372-34011 GCA_900406285.1 Biscutella auriculata
GGGGGGGGGGGGGGGCAAAACCGAGAGATTCATGACAACATAGAGTTGCAACATTATGTTCAGTTGGAGGAGACGCTATACAAAGCCGTGATGATTGAGCAACATCTCAAAAGAAAGAGCAAATCTACTTACAAACCTCACTTTGCCAAAGATAAAAAGCCTACCTATCACAAGGAATGGGACTCCTCTAAGAAGCCATATTTCCCAACTCTCAAAGAAGATACTAAGGAGCAACCCAACAAAACTAGAGACAAAGACAAGGCTATAGCTAATCCTACGAGAGCTAGGGAAGTTAAATACTTCAAGTGTCAGGGTCAAAGTCACTAAGCAAATGAATGTACCAAAAAGAGGGTGATGATCCTTCCTGGTGATAGAGAGTACGTATCCGAGGATGAAAAATCATTCCAAGAAGATCCCGTGGAATCCTGATAAGTGTGAAGAATAGGTTGCAGGTGTAGAACTTTTAGTGTCTAAAAGTGTGTTGAACTTATTGCCCAAGGAAGAGGAGAATGCTCAAAGAGAAAACTTGTTTCACACTCAATGATTGGTGAACAAGAAAGGGCTTAACCTCATCATTGATGGTAGGAGTTATACCAATGTCAAAAATGCTTCTATGGTTCGAAAGTTGAGTTTGGAGAAAAGAAAGCACATAAAACCTTACAAGTTGCAATGGCTCAACAAAGAAGGAGAAATAAAGGTTACTCCACAAGTGACCAGGCCCATTGCTATTGGGAAGTATGAAGATGAGATTGTGTGTGATGTGTTGTTCATAGAAGCAGGTAATATTCTTTTAGGAAGACCATGGCAGTTTGATAGGAGTGTGATGCACAATGATTTTACAAAAAGTACTCCTTCAAACACAAGGGCAAGAAGATAACTCTTCTTCTTATGGCACCTCATGACGTCCCCCAATATTAAGCTTACCATATAAAGGAGGATAAGCCGACCAAGTCTTCCAACTTCTTAATCATAGAAGTGTAGTAAGGAAGGTTATTTACTCTAAACAATCTGTTTTGATTTTTTTTATGAAGAAGCTCTTAATAGCTTAGTTAATGATGTGTTGTGTTTTTGATGGTTTTGAACTCGGTTTTCATTCGTATTTTCATTAGTTTATGATGAATTTAAAATCCATTAGATTTCGGTTTGCATGCATATGACATTTCAGGTGCAGAGTTGGAATCATACAGTGATTGGACCAAAATGAGTGATCAAGGAACAAATCAGCCTAAGTTCTAGAAACCTGGAAATCAAATCGGTCAGCCAGACTGATGTCCTTCACCGGCGCACTGAACGAACACCAGTCCAAATGGACAGTAGCTTTTGGAAGCATCATACCGGTCACCATACTGATCATGCCTAGTGACCAATCCAACCTGACATATGCTTTAGGAAGACACGTACCGGCCAAGGTACTGGTCACATCTGGTGACTGGTACACTCCTAGAGCTTAGACTACAACAACATACCAGCCGAGGTACCAGTCATTCCGACCTGTACCAGACCCCTATTTTTGTAAAGTTTTAAAGTTTTATATCTAAGTTTCTCCCTTAAGAAGTCGTGTAGCTTTTTGATTATCTATTGCATTTGCCCTCTTTGATTTCTCTCTTGATTGTTTACTGGTTTTGATTTATATTTTTTTCTTCCATTTATCTTCTTCATATCATGAACAAGAACTCCCAAAGTGTTTTGTTCATGATGAGTGAGTAGTCTCTTTAGCTTATGGATTAGGGTTATATTTGGGTTGAATAGATTACTGTATTCTGCACGAGTGTNTTTTGATTGCTAGTGATGTTTAGGGCTGAATAGATTACTGTATTCTGCACGAGTGTTGAGTTTAATGCCTAGATTTGATAGATCACATTATCTTTGGACTTAGGGAATTTCACGCTCGGAAGGTGTTCAATGAAATTCCCCAACCAAATGATCATGTTGTTTATTGATTTTTTTCAATGGATTGTTTAAGGATCGATGGATTGTTGCATAGAATTTCGTGAATTGCTTCCTAATTCTGAATTCTTTCGAGGGATTGATTAGATTGAACATCATTAGTTATTAATTGACTACCCATTTCGAATGCCCTGATCCATATGCTTGTTTTATTTTCTGAATTTACACTTCTTCGGTTTTGTTGACTTTCTGTTGACTTTATTTGTTTGCTTAATTCTTTAGTACTCTAGAAAGGATTGTTAGTGACAGACAACCCCTATTGATTCCAACTAAGACTTAACAAATTAGCATCACAGAACTAGTGCGTTGTTACCACTTGAGATTGGTTTGTCACATCTCTTCCACTACATTACATTGTTAAATTAGTTTTGTTAGTCCATAGTAAAAATTTGATTTATCAATTCGCGCTGTTACCATATTGGGTGATAGTGATAACCATTAGCTTTTTGCGTTTCCTTGGGACTAGGTTTATTTGTTATTTTCCCAGCTTATAATATTTCCAGTTTCTGTCTCTGATTTCGGGTACAACACTTCTCATGACAGACCAAATTGTACGCAAGATTGGCAACACCAACAAGCTATTATTGTATAGAGATCGACCGGGAATAAGAACACCTCCATGGATGCTCCAAACTTCGAGATCAAGGACTGTAAACTAAAGATGGTTATGCACCCCCAGTTCCACCGGTATCATTCTGAGAACCCTTTCGAACATTTGGACTATTTCGATAAGATCTGTCAGACGGTCAAGATGAAAAACGTGACAGAGGACGCTTACAAACTACGATTTTTCCTCTCTTCTCTAGATGGACTTGCTCACGATTGGGAGAAGAATATAGCACCAAACACCATTCTCACATGGAATGACTGCAATCAAGCGTTCTTATCAGCATTTTTCTCTCTAGCAAAGACGACCAGGGTAAGACCTGACCTTTCAACGTTCTACCATGTAAGTACTAAATCCCTTTATGAAGCTTGAAATTGTTTTAAATGTTATATTCGCTTGTGCCCTCACCATGGTTTTTCAACAGACACCCTTCTAAACACATTTCACAAAGGTCTTAGAACACCTTACAAGATGATGTTGCATATTGCAAGCTCGGGTAATTTCTTCGACAAAACCTATGATGAAGGATATACTATGATTGAGAGTTTAGCTCAGAGTGATTACACCTAAAATGATGGTTATGCTCCGCAAGTTTCAAACGTATTTTTGATGTGTGTGCATTTTATCGATTTTACCATTCGGTTTTCATTCGTTTTGGATTAGTTTAGGATGCAATTTAAATTATAAGTTGCATTTGCATAGTTTCTATGATTTCAGGTGCAGAGAAGGCGAAGGAGAAGAACTGAACGAGCGTGGAGCGTTTTCGGAGCATAAATTACTAAATCCCGGGAGAACCTTCCACGCCAGCCAAGACCGCCGGACAAGCTAGACCGGTGGAACCCAAATAGACCGATCCGGAGGAAGACCGCTGGTCAGGCCAAGCGGTGTGCATTGACCGGCAAAGCTTAACCTCACAGATCAGGACGAAGATGGCCAGACAAGCCCAACGGTCAAGCCAAACCTGCGGAACTCAACCAAGCCCGACGAGCGATTCACCACCGGTTACATGGGTCGGTCAACATAGACCGGCAAACCCTCACCAGAGCTTGACGGAGAACTAGCGCCGGTCACTTGCGCCGGTCACCAGAGCTTGACGGAGAACTAGCGCAGGAAGAAGAAGAGAGTGACGAGTACCAGACTGACAAAGATGTTAAGAGAGTTGCAGAAGACAGCCACAAGACTGAGGTAATCCATAAAAATGAACCTGATTTTGGACTGTATCAGATTCCAGGTTTCATCAAGGCGTTCAACGTGGGCTATATCCCTTGTGATTCTCGTATGATCTACAACGAGATGACCAAGGATATGACAGATTTTTTGGGTTTTGTGATGAAATACCCTCCTCTATGGGACCTTACCAGAGTGAATGGTACATAAATTCATGCGTTGGGGATGCTTTATGGTGTAGGGATCAATATATATGGAAGCATTATTCGTCGAGATTTCTTTGTTTGTCGAGATTTTTTTGTTTTCCCAAAACAAAGAGGTTCGGGTGAATGATGGATCATGCTAGGAAGACCTTTTCTCAGGGATGTTTGAGCAACGATTTAGATGAATACGTGGGAGATGATTCTTCAGAACGTGGGATGCCATGCAACCTATCAGCCTCACCAATTGATTAGACATGAACAGGAACATGCAAGAATTGCACAACGGATGCTGGAAAACATTGCAACTCGAGATTAGATTGAGGAATTAGAGTGCTCAGTCAAAGAGCATAAGAGATTGAGAGATATATAGTCCGATGAAGGAGTTCAGCAGAATATAGACATGCGTTCTCAGATTTTGGATCTTCTGAACAAGGTGTCAAAGGGAGGACACAACAATCACTACAAGATGGAAATGCTTAGGAAGAGGATTCATTCAGTGGAGCAGAACATAAGACAAAGAAATGCTAAACAAGAAGGGACCGAGGAAGATAATAGGGATGAACTTTATATAGCCATGCTTAGACTAACTATGGTCTCAAGGATCAATTGATTGCTGCAAAGAAAGAACAAAAAAATGAACTAGAGAAGCTCAACAAGATGATTCAGTCCGTAAAGCAGGATGTCGTGAAGAGAAACATTGATCAGGAAAGATTATTTTGGTATCTTTTGAAGTTTTATATCTTTATTTTCTCAAACACTTGGGAAAGATTATTTTGGTATCTTTTTATTGCAATTCTCTTTTCCCATTTTATATTTTTCTTGATTGCTTGATCTTTGATTTCAATTCATTCTAATCTCAATCCCTCTCGCAAATCATGTCAGAAACTCTCTAAGTGTTCTACGCATGGAGTGTGAGTACTTCTCATAACTTATGGATTAGGGGTTAGATATTGGTAGTTTTGATTGCTAAACATTATTTAGATATAAATAGAATAAGTACCCTCAATCTATTCATGACTCAAATGCTAGAATAGGAGTAGTAAACCTAATCTAGATCATAGGAGATTTATCGCCTGAGAGGTGTTCGATAGAATTCCCGAATGAATGAGTAAGTTGATAGTTAATATTTTTTCCAAGAGATTGTTTAAGTTATTGATTGATTGTTGTATGGAATTGTACTCAATGTTTTCTATTCATGTTTTATTGCCAAGAGATTATGTAGTAGCATGTTAGGAAAAGCATTTCCATCACGAAAGTGAGTTAGTCTATATTTGGCATTCTTAAACATATGATAAACCTGAAAGAGCTTAGTGAACCGATCTAGCATGAGAATCACTGCCAGTATTGATCCCCCTGATCCATGAGTCTCTTTTACATCTGAATTTTTATCTTTACTGAATTTGCTGCTTAAGATTTGTTAGTGACAAACAAACTCCACAACATTATTTCACCTAGGCTTAGTAAAATCCATAATAGAACTTGTGAGTTGATTTTCTCCCCGAGTTGGTTCGACAATCTGATCACCCACTTACCCATACTAGATTGATGAACTAAGAGTTAAAACCCCAAACCAAAAACAAGATTAATTAATTTTCCTATTACAATTACAATCAGGATCTTAGGAAGCTAAATACAAAAATAAACCACCTCTTGAACGCGAAACACAATTCGGCTCAATACACAAGCGACTATAACTCATGTGAGAGAACAAGAGGATGCTAACGTTTTGGGAGAAGCTATGCCTCCCTATAACAACCCAGTTCTACCGCTAGGCATACCGCCACCACCACCCTAGATTTCCGCCTTACTAAATCAATATCGACCAAACTACTATCAGGTACCACCTTCTAGGCTACCACCCCAATACTGCAACCCTACACCGCGAGAAACCACAAACATGCTTCTCATGCAACTTCTTAAAAGTCAACAACGATATGAAATGGATCTCGGGGAATTCAAAAAGGAAATTAAGGAAAAAGTCGAAACTTCCTATTTCGACCTGACAAATATATTATTGTATATGTCTTCGCATATAGGGACATTGAACAAAGGCCTTAGTGATCTAAAAGCTTCAATTAATACATTCAACACGAATTCCTCTACCAATTTCGATAATGTGAATGCCATCACACACGCTTCTTAGTGTCATGCCCTATTCTATTGCTAGGAAGTTGAGATTCACTGTTTTTAAACCATGTAGGATCCATATTGTGCTAGCAGAAAGATCTGTAAAGATCCAGTCAAAATTTTGAAAGATTTACAAGTCAGGCTAGGAACATCAAAGTGCCCACCGAGGAGCGAAAGGACCCCCTCGTTTTAGGTCTTCCCTTCTTACCTATTGATGTCAAGAAAGGAAAAATCGACCTCCATATAGGGGAGGATCAAGTACAACAGTTTGAGATGAGAGAAGTCCTAAAAACCCTGCATGTCTGTAGAGATCTTGAGCATAGATGCCATAGACGAGCGCACCAATGAATACATAGAGGATTTCGCTCATGATGACATCTTACAAAAGGCCCTAAATGGCAATAGAAGTGAAGAGGAAGTTTTTGTAATCCAAGTTGTTAACTTGCAGAGAAAACTAGATTCTCACAAAGCCTTGCTCGGATGCACTGAATTCGAAGAGATCACCATGCTTGACATGGAAAATGAGTACAGTACAAACTTGGAAAAATCGCCTGTTGAGAACGACTGGAGCGAGCTGAAAGCACCTAAACTAGAGCTGAAAGCTCTTCCTAAAAGGCTCATGTACGTTTTCTTGGGAACAAACCTCACGTATCCGGTGATTGTTAACGATGAATTGACTGAAGCTAAAATTGACTACTTAGTTAGAGAGTTGAAGCGTTTTAGGAAAGCCGTTGGATATTCTTTGGAAGACATTAAGGGAATTTCTTCGTCTTTGTGCATGCATAGAATCCATGTAGAAAATGAATCCATGTTGTTGATTGAACATCAACGAAGATTGAATCTCAACCTGAAAGAAGTAGTCAAAAAGGAAATCTTAAAACATCTAGATGCTAGAATCATTTACCCAATTTTGGACAGTAATTGGATCTCTCTTGTGCATGTTCTTCCGAAGAAAGGTGGGATCACAGTTTTTAAAAATGAAAATAAAGAGCTGATCCTCACCAGAACCATAAATGAACATAGAGTGTGCATCAATTATAGGAAGTTAAATGTTGCAACCAGGAAAGACCATTTCCCGCTCCCTTTTTATTGATCAAATGCATGAAAGACTATGAAACCACCCTTATTATTGCTTCCTATATGGGTATTCTAGATTCTTCCAAATCCACATTCACCTGGATGATCATTTCGATGGTGAATGCATGCACACTTTTAATAGGATCAAGCAAGAGTTGATAAGTGATCTGATCATGTAACCCCCGTACTGGACTCTCCCTTTTGATATAATGTGCAATGCAAGTGACTACGTAGTAGGAGCAGTTATGGGTCAAAAGATACTATGCGAGCAAAACATTGAACGAAGCTCAGACTAAGTACGTGACAACTGAGAAGGAGTTGTTGGCAATGGTCTTTGCTTTCGAGAAATTCAGGTTTTACATAGTAGGATATAAGGTGATAGTCTACATAGATCATGATGCGCTTAGACACCTATTGGCTAAAAAGGATGCTAAGCCAAGGTTGATTTGATGAATCCTCTTGCACCAAGAATTAGATCTGAAAATTAAGGACAAAAAGGAGATAAAAATGGTGTGGTAGATCATCTCTCTAGACTGTGGGTCTTTGATGACATGCCTATAAATGATTCTCTACGAAAGGAAGAACTATGGCACAGGGCACCCTCGCCGACGCCAAGGGACCAATGGGCCCAAATTATGACGTGATAGTGATGTCCGTTATGCAAGTAAAGGAACACTGGTTTGCAAACATCGTGAATTATCTGGGATGTGGAACGAACCCGCCAACATTGGAAGGCTATCAAAGAAAGAATTTCCTGAAAGATGTAAAGAGGTTCTACTGGGATGAACCGTACTTGTATACTCTGAGTAAGGATAGTTTGTATTGAAGATGTTTGGCAGAGGAGGGAGTAGAAGGAACCCTAACACATTGTCACATATCGACTTATGGAGGTCAGTTTCCACTTTCAAAATTGTATCGAAGATCCTCCAAGCAGGATTTTGGTGGCCGACGATGTTTAAGCATACTCATCGGTTCATTGAACGATGTGATTCCTGCCAAAGGAAAATGAACATAAGTAAGGAATTAGATGCCCCAAAACTCGATTATGGAAGTCGAGGTCTTTCATGTCTGGGGAATCGATTTTACGGGCCCGTTTCCATCCTCTTACGCAAACAAGTTCATTTTAGTCGAGGTAGACTATGTATCAAATTGTGTTGAGGCCATTGCCAGCCCTACTAACGTTGCCCAAGTCAATCTGAAAATGTTTAAGAAAGTGATATTTCCAATGTTTGGAACACCAAAGATAGTAATTTGTGATGGAGGATCACATTTCATAAACAAGGTGTTTGAGAACTTATTGAAGAGGCATGGTGTCAAGCACAAGGTCTCAACGCCATACCATCCTCAAACGAGTGGTCAAGTTGAAGTGTCTAATAGGCAAATTAAGGCAATACTTGAGAAAACGGTGGGCGTGAGTCGAAAAGACTGGTCCTCCTCTTGGCACTACACCTTACCACATGCTATATGGAAAGGCATACCAAACTTTTAAACTTCAAAGTGAAATCTTCTAAGGAAAGAAGGGAGATGCAACTGGAAGAACTAGATGAAATTAGACTCGAAGCCTATGAGAGCACTAGGATTTACAAGGATCGCACAAGGCCTTTCATGATAAAAAAAATTAGTACACTGATGAAATGGTTTTTTGCATGGGGTTCTAACTGTAGTTTAGCAATGTAGTATGGGTAAGATGAGTGATAAGCATGTCGAACCAACTCGGGGAGATAATCAACGAACAAGTCCTATTATGGATTTTACTAAATCTAGGTGAAATTAAGTTGTGGGGTTTGTTCTGTCACTACAAATCGTAAGAAGAAAATTTGGTAAAGATAAAAATCAAAAGCAAGAGCAACTCATCGATCAGGGGGATTGATACAGTCAATGGTTCTCATGCTAGATCGGTTCACTAAGCTCCTTTAGGTTTATCCTATGTCTATGAATGTCAAATATAAACTAACTTACTCTCGTGATGGAAGTCCCTTTCCTAACATGCTACTACACATTCTCTAGGCAATAAAACATGAATATAAAGCAATGAATACAATTCCATACAACAATCTATCAATAACTTAAACAGTCTCTTGGAAATAATTTACTAATAACCTATTCATTCAGTCGCGAATTCTATCGAACACGTCTCGGGCGATAAATCTCCTATGATCTAGATTAGGTTAGCTACTCCTATTCTAGCATTACCATTTCTAGCAATCAAATCTACCAATACATAACACCTAATCCATAAGTTATGAAAAATTTTAGACATAATTTTTAGAGGGATTGAGATTATAATAAATTGAATCAAAGATCAAGCAATCAAGAACAAAATCAAATGGAAAAAATATAATTGCAATAAAAATACCAAAGTAATCTCTCACAAGTGTTTGAGAAAATAGAGATCTAAACTTCAAAAACTTAAGAAAAGTTAAGGGAAAAGCATTTTTTAGGGTTTTTTTACTTTGGTCCTTATATAGATGACTAAATAAAATGTCTAAAAATGAAATTAAAGTGGTGTCGTTGGGGCCTCCGCCAGTCAGTGCAGACTGGCGCACGTGACTGTTGATGGTTCGCCGTCTGGTTCTACTGGGGGCCTCGCCAATCAGTGTTGATCAGCGCACGTGACCGTCGGTGGTTCGCATGTCGGGTCTGGTTGATCTTCACTGGTTAGTACACACCGTTCGGCTGATCGGTGGTCTTCTTCTGGATCGGTCTTGTTAAGCTTCGTCGGTCAGTGCAAACCGTTGCGCCTGACCGATGTCTTCCTACGGATTGGTCGGGTTGTGTTCCACCGGTTTGGCTTGACAGGCGTGGAAGGTTCTCCCGAGACTTTGTCATTTATGCTCCTAAAATGCTCCACGATCGCTCAGTTCTTCTCCTTCGCCTTCTATGCACCTTAAATGATAGGAACCATGCAAATGCAACCTAAAGACTCTAAAATGTATCATACACTAATACACTAATGAAAAAACCGCATGTTAAATAAAATATGCACACATCATACACGGAATTTAAAGAAGGCGACTAGGTGTTACTTTATAACTTTAGGCTGAAACTTTTTGTTGGAAAGCTCAAGTTACGATGGTCGGGTCCATTTACAGTTAAAGAGGCGCATCCCAATGGAGCTATAATCCTGTAGAACAAAGATGGAGGGGACTTTATGGTAAATGGACATCGACTTACATGGCGAATGAGAGAATAAAAAAAGAGGATACTCTCTCTCTGTTAACATCCTCAGTCTCAATGAGAAAATAAAGAACGTCAAGCTAAGAGACGTTAAATAAGGTTACTTGGGAGGAAATCTCATGGTTATCCTTGTACATATCCTTTAGTTTTGGTTTTTGTTTTTGTTTTTGTTTTTATTGACTTGGATGCTTGAGTTTGTGTCTTGGGAGTTTGATCGTCTTGCAGGTTAGATTCAGATATTGAGGTCTTCATTGTCCCATTTGCTAATATTGAGGTCAGTGCGAAGCAAGGATTGAACAAGATTCTAAGACTTGCTGAAATGAGCAGAATTCAGAATTTGGAGAGACTGGTTCAGTCAGGGTATCGGTCACTTCTCCTAGGTACACTGGCCACACTACCTGTCACCCAAGTGAATTATGCACCCTAACTCCCGATCAACGATTTTGGCTTAGTAGTCACAAAAAGTCTTGAAGTTCATAGCTTTAGATCTTAATGTTTAAAAAGCTAGGTAATTGGTTTGTGATGTCTGCTAGCCTAGATTGGTTTCAATGATGATCTCTGTTACACTAGTGTTTCATGGTATTTTCTTTATTTAAGCGCGAATATGAGCATATTAACCTAAACACATTTAGCTCAATTCGGTTATTCTAATTTTTATGATGATTCCCTCTAACCCTTTTGCACCCTTGGCCTAAACACTTGTGTGAGATCTCTTTGTCTGATTTAGTGATTGTGATTTTGCAAAAATCTGTAAATATAGAGAGCGACAATAGAGAACATCTACTTCAGTAGCTTAGGTTGTTTGGGAATGGAATGAAAAGAAAATAAAAACTTGGGTAGCTCTAGGACTTGATTTTGATATTTTTATGGGTAGAACTAGGCTTGGATGGATGAGTTTGATATGAAAAATCTTGAAAAGAGAAAGAACAGAATGGGTAGAAAAGAAAGGAAAAGAATCACCAAAGTGAAAAAGATGAAGAATTGATAGGATAAAAGAAGGCGAAAGCTTAGAAGACTCTAGAATAGAAAGAAAAAGTTAGACCCAAAAAGAGTAAGACTAGAAAAGAAAAAAAAGAATGAAAAAGAAATGATAAAGCCTTTGAGTTAGAATAAAAGAAAGAGTTTAGTTTTAAGAAAAAAAATTCCCTAAGTCAAAAAGAAAAGGGTGAAGAAAAAGATTCGAAATAATAGGATTGGGTAGATGTAAGAGTCTAAGTTTGGGGGAATATAGATGTTCAATATTGTATGCCACATTGCTCTTTGTCTTTCATGATTTTGCTATTATTCCTTAACTCCGCGAGAGAAATCAAATTACAATAAACTTTCATACCTTGTGTGGAACTTTCTCTTTTGCATTAGAATCCGCATCAGTCTGAACCGATTGAAACCATTGTGTGCCTTGATCATGTTTCACTCTTGCAAAATTGAATGTAGGAAAGCATGATGGGTTTAGATAGGTGGATCACCTTTGCTTAGTACTAATAGCGGATGGTGATATTGCTTGAATGATAAGACGAGTAGTTATTCTAAGTCGGAAACACTCTCATTGATGACTTTTGGTTGCTTAAGTTCTTGTTTTTCAAACCTCGATCCTTTGCTTAGATTTTGTTTTGCTTGACGGCAAGCAAATGATAAGTTTGGGGAGTTGATGTGTTGTGTTTATGATGGTCTTTTGAAGTAGGTTTTCATTAAGATTTTCATTAGTTTATGATGCATTTAGAGTCCCTTAGATTACATTTTTCATGCATATGACATTTCAGTTGCAGAGTTGGAATCATACAAGGCTTGGACCAAAAGGCGAGATCAAGGAACAAATCAGCCTAAGTCTCATAAACCTATAAATCATATTGGTCAGCCAGACCGGTGCCCCTCACGGGCGCACTGCACGAAGACCGGTTGAAATGCACAAAAGCTTTTGGAACCATCATACCGTTCACCTTACCTGTCATTCCTAGTGACCGATCCAAACTGACATACGCTTTTGGAAGACACTTACCGAACAAATTAAAATGAAGGAAAGTGATGAGTGTAAAACAACCTTTAAAACTAGGCATGGGTTATATGAGTGCTAAGTTATGCCCTTTGGCTTAACTGATGCCCCAAGTATATTTTATGAGGTTGATGAATCATGTGGTTATGAAGTTTATAAATTTGTTTGTGGTAGTCTATTTTGATGATATTCTTGTCTATAACAAGTGCTTAATTAATCATATTTAACACCTAGAATCTATTTGAGATGTGTTAAGACAAGAAAAGTTTTATGCTAGTTATTCCAAACGCACATTTTGTACGGATAATCTAGTCTTCTTAGGTTTTTTTGTGAGTGCAGATGGTGTTAGTTTTGATGAGGAGAAGGTGAAGACTATACAAGAGTGGCTAAGTCCCACGAGCGTGGGAGAAGTGAGGAGCTTTCGTGGCTTGGGCGGGTTTTATAAGAGATTTGTAAATGACTTTAGCACCACAGCGGCTCCCTTGACCGAAGTGATAAAGAAGGAAGTGGGGTTCAAAGTGGGGCCTTGTCCAAGAAGATGTATTCCAAGTATTGAAGTAGAAGTACTAATGCCCGTTAACTTATACTTCTGAATTTCACTAAAACGTTTGAAATTGAATGTGATGCCTCAAATATAAATATTGAAGCCATGCTTATGCAAGGGAGAAAGCTTTCTTCAGTGAGAAGATTGGAGGCGCCACCCTCAATTATCCCACTTATGAGAAGGAACTTTATGCACTTGTCCGAGCCTTGAAGACTTTGCAATATTATCTATGGCCGATAGATAATGAATCACTTAAACATATCAAGAGCTAACACAAACTCAACAAAAGGCATGCTCGGTGGGTAGAGTTCATAGAAAACTTTCCTTATGTAACCATCTACAATAAATGTAAGGACAATGTAGTGGTTGATGCTTTGTCCCAGAGGTACACTCTTCTTTCTAGCTTTAGTGCTAGGCTATTAGGCTTTGAACAACTCAATGCATGTTATGCCACTTATCTAGACTTTGCAGAAGTCTATAAGGAATGTGCCAATCACACTTTGGTTCATTACTTTAGGCTTGATGATTATTTGTTCTATAAAAACCGATTTTGTGTACCTAATGGGTCTATTTGAGATTTGTTAATTAGAGATGCTCATAGTGGCGGCTTGATGGGCCACTGTGGAGTACACAAGACCTTCAAGGTAGCTCAAGACATTTTCTATTGGCCACACATGAAGAAAGACGTGGAAATGATTTACTTACATTGTCTCAAAATGCAGACATGATAAGGCCATGCCTCTCATTTGTATACACCTTTACCTATTGCTTCTCACCCATGACATGATATATCTATGGACTCCGTGCTAGGTTTACTTAGGACTAGGAATTGAAGATATTCTATATTATGGTGGTAGATAGATTTTCAAAAATGGCACATTTCTTACCATGTCACAAAATTGATGATGCATCTAATGTGGCTAATCTATTCTTTAGGGAGATTATTTGGTTGCATGGTATGCCCAGGACAATTGTTTCAGATAGAGACACAAAATTCATTAGCAATTTTTAAAGGACTCTATGGAATAAGTTGCACACTAAGCTATTGTTTTCAACAACTTGTCACCCACAACCAATGGTCAAACAGAAGTTGTGAATAGAACCATGTTCATGTCACTTAGGGCCTTCATAAAAAAGAATCTTAAGTATTGGGAATAATGTTTTCCTCATGCTGAATTTGGTTATATCCATGCTAAGTATTCTGCTTCCAATTTCTCTCCTTTTGAGTTTGTATATGGTTTCAACCTGCTAACACGTTTGGATCTAATTCCTTTTCCTCTAAGTAAAAGTGTAAGTGTAGAAGGAGAAGAGAAGGCCAAGCAAGTGAAGGTGCTTCATTAGAAGGCCAAAGCAAATATAGACGCCAGGACACAACAATATGTTAAACAAGCCTACAAAGATCTTGTATGGATCTACCTAAAGATGGATAGATTTGTCGAGGAAAGAAGCTCCAAGCTCAAGCCGAGACTAGATGACCCATTCCAAATCACCAAGAAAATGAATGTCAATTCCTATCAAGTGGATCTTCAAGGTAAGTATACGGTTAACCTAAGCATCAATGTTGTTGCCTTGGTCCGTTTCATGGTAGGTGAAACACATTTGAGGTCAAATCCTCTTTAAGAAAGGGGTTGAGCTAGAAGAAGACTCACTCGAGGTCCCCACATGGGAGTTGAGCTGGACGAGCACTCTCTCGAGGTCATGGAGGATCAAGTCCAAGGCCAAAGAGCTGATCTAAAAGAGTTTTCCCTTGAGGTCCCCACCGGGCCAATGACCAGAGCAAGAGCTCAAAGGGTTGTATGAGCTATGAAGCACATTTGGCATAACTTTGAGGAGCACACCAAGGAAGTGGAGATTGAAGAAGAGTTTAATCGGGTTCTTGCCTAACCATCTCCAATAGGGTTCTTCTTAGGTTAGGCATTCTTTTTCTTAGGTTGGATTTTATATCAAGTGGTTTTAACGAGGCCCCTGATCTCAATAGCCTATTGATGAACCACTAAGGAAAGAAGTCGAGTCATATGAGCATTACTTTCTTTGTTCATATTAGTTTCCTGCCCTCTCTTTTAAAACTCAGCGTTTTTACCAAGTTTTAGGACTTCCCTAGATGTCTTGAGTATTTAAACTCAATGTTACCAAACTTGGTTTCTTTAGCCTTCTTTCAGAATCAATCAAGTGATGTTTTCTCTCAGAGTTAGCTCATTTCCTTCCTAGTGTGTCATATCTAGAAAGGAAGCCTTGAGTGTGTCATATCTCATTGTCATTGGTGAATCTAAGGTCTCTCCATAGCCTTACTGGTCCATTCGTTTCATGCTCATACAATTTCTACTTCATTTGGTCATTTAACTGCCTCACCGTACTGCCTTTGACCATCGCCCTCGCCGTAGCCATACCATTCCACCCACATTATCATCGAATCCCTTCACCCTCGAACCAAAACCCTCATATTTAACTTTCCCTCGACCCATCTTCCACCAAGCCTCCTCCACTTCACTCCTTTGTCTCTTTGTGACCGCTTACCACCACCATTCCACCATAACTCGCCGCTATGACATCATAGCCGCGACTGGCCGCCTAGCCTCTTTAAGCTGGTCATTCAACTGTCGAATGGAGAGTGTGCTAGTGCTCTTTTAAGGGAACCCCTAGATCCAACCTATTAAAATACTCAAACATAGTAGATGCAATCAAATAAGGCATAATTGACAGCAATAAACAAATGCCTAATTGAATATATAAAACAAGGATTCAAGATACAAGTTGTCAATTTGATCTATTTCCCTAGGAAAATAAAATAAAACTCTAGATTGCAAAATAACAATAAGAAAAATAAAACTATAATGATAAGAAAAATAAAATTTAGTAAAGTTGTGTAAAAGTTCTCCTAAAATTTGTGTCTCTTAGTGCTTTTATATTTCCTTATGCGTCGTCATGGTTGAAAGTGGGATTGGGCTTTAAAACTTGAATCTGGAGAAATTCTTCTTCATGGTTTGATCGAACCATATGCTTTTCAATCAAACTCATCTTGATCTTGTCACTGAATCCCATATTTTGCATGATGCCTCAAATGACATTTTGAAGTTGGTTGGATCAAACAAAGTCCCATTTTTCAATCGATCTCGCATTTTACGGATCGAATCCAACGGTCTTGGTCATAGTAGGGGTTCGTTCGAACTAGGTTAATTTCTATCCAACTAGGTCTCATACATATACGAAATTCCTCAGATATCTTTATACTCCATATCTGTGAAACCTTGCAAGGAGACAAAAAGACTCCTAAACACATTAATAACTCCTTAAAGAGTTCGTAATGATGCCAAAAGCATTCATAAACTCCTAAAATCATGAAATTTCAACTCCCCAAGAATTGAACCCTTGCTAGTCCTTAAGTAAATACAATCAAAAAGTTGAAAAGGAAATAACAAGGACTATCTTCTCCTAAGTTTTCCATAGACTAGACATAACTTGTAGACCACACAAAAACCAAACATGTCAGCACATTGTCCCTAGATCCCCACGATCACCACCCAAGCATGTCCATACTCTGAACCTTAATCTGAGTAGACTCTGCATTCAAGTGAATTAACTCATTACATTCATTACGTGAAAGTGTGAGAGTCTTACCAAAGAGTTTTCTATCAGAAAAAGAGGGCTAGGTGGTAATGTAAGGAGGTTGTTGATAGTGAGGTTGAAAGTGTTTGGGGTATTCAAAAGAGTGTCAACAAGGTCATATTATTATGCAAAATCACGAGAGTGAATAAGTGAGGACTTTGACCTAACATACTACCTAGAACAAAAAATCAAGTACCCATTCTGAATCGAAACATAAAATTAATTTAAGAACAAATCTAGACAAAATGTTTTCTTTTGTTTTCTTTTCGTTTCTTATTTTCCTTTTTCTTCTCCCCTTATGTTTCTTTTTTCTCTTTTCTTTTCTCTCTTTTAATAAGGGGAGGTTTAATTGAACCTTTTTGGGGTCGATCGAACTGATCCGTTCCGACTCAAGGGTTCTATCAAACTTGCTCTAGTTCGATCAAACTCTTTATTTCCGTAAGTGCAAAAATTCTTATACGATTTTAATACATGGTTAATGAATTTCAACTTTGTTTATTAGTATAAAATACCCAATCATGGTTCTGTAAATTACGGACAATGTTATACTTCTTATGGACGAAAGGAAAACATACAATCATTGCCGGAAAAGCATGATAATAGTCTAACCACCTAATATTCCACACTAACTAGACAACAATAGGACCAAGTTTACTCAAACTCTCTATAAGTTTTGTACATGAATAAACACCTAAATGACATGAAAGAAAATAGAAATATGGATCTTGAAAATGAAATAGGGGTAAAGGAAATATTACAAAACTAAAAGTGAGATTAACCATATAGGGTTAGAAAGAGTGATAAAAGGTTGAACAAACCTTGAGTGTGTTTTACTGCACTTTCCAGATTTCAAACTTCCCGATAAGAACAATTCAAGATCAAGTTATGTTCCATATTGACTGAGATAACATAAGATCCTACAAAACTCTATCAAACGTTGGCTTTCTGGAAGGAGTTTGGTCATTTGGTTCTCCAGTTTCCCTGCACCAAACATTTTCCAACAGTGATGGTACTAGGCAACTAGCGATCATAAAATGGTCAGTCATCATAAGAGAATGTCATAATCCTAAAAAGATAATGAGAGTTAATAACGATGTTGAAAATCAAAGGCATCACCATACATATTGTGGCTAATGGCACACTCCTTCATAATTACTTCAAGTTGTCCCAAAGTTAGAATGAACTTGAAGAACGATTTTCTAAATTTTATTAGAAGGATGGTGTAGGTGTCGTGATGGTTTACGAGTAGCCGGTTGAGGTGGTGATCATATGTCTGCTCGTAGATCCATTGGGGCAAGGAGATCATGGGTGGGGCCATAATTGGTCGAGTCCCGAATGCAGATTTTGAAGCGCGGATGGACCAAATTTTGTTGGAACGATTTTTTTGATCTAGGCGATATGGGTACGGTTCAATTGAACCAAATTGGTTTGATCGAACTCTACTGCTTTGGCCCTTGAGTTGGATCGAACACACTAGATTTCGGTCGAACTCACTTTATTCGTCGTTCTGAAATTTTGTTTCCTAAAATCAAGCTGGAACTCATCAAAAAAGACAATCCTATGATAAGTAAGAGAAAGTAGAAAAGACAAAAAAAAAAAAAATGAATTGAAAGAAGTATTGATAGGTTGCCTCCCATAAGTGCCTATTTAACATCACGAAATCAACAAAAATTTGTCAATCAAGTCATGGTTGGGGCATAAAGAAAGATTTCAGCCCTCTCTTCTAGAGGTGGGTCTGGTGCAGTTGTCCGTCGACCTTTCCTTCATTTGGGGTTTAGCAATCGAAAGACGATCTTTATAGCCATGAGTTCACGCAACCCTTCTTCACCTTTCGCCTTCTTTTTAGGAGTGATGATTCTCTTGACCTCGTGAAAATATTTGAGTTTACATGTGCTCCACACCTTGTATTCAGTCACTTCTACATAACACATGTTAGATGTAAGTTCCACAATATTACCTCTACAAAAGGTGCCATTTTCTTCTCTGAGAATGGGGCTCTTTGCTTTCCTCTTCCTCCTTCACTGCTTCTTTGTAGCATCATGAGTAGCGGGTTTAGCGTATTCAGTTAAGATTACATTGACATCACCCTCTTCAGCTAAATGCAGATATAGGTTCCTTTTTCATGCTCCTCTTTCTCATGTTTTTCTTATTAGCAATCTCTAGAACGTGTGTGCCAGTATTTCCATCTAGGATATCTTTGACTTTGCTTTCACCTATGCTTTAGACGGAATCTCCGTCAGTCTCTCCAAGAATGATTGGGTGAGGATCTCCAACCAGAGCTTATTTGATCTCACCTTCCTAAATGCTGTAAAAAAACAACTTGCTTCTTCTTTCCCTTTTTCTTTTTGCCTCTCCTTGCTTTTCTTTTTGATTTTGGGTTTGTTGCAACCCATGTTTCCTCACCTGAAATTGGCAAAATCCATATGGAACATAAATCTCTACCGGGATCAGTTTCTAGGACTGGTGCGAAGAAGAAGTTTTGCGATATGTATGAGAGGAAATGTCTCTTCCTAGGTAGATCAAAGACTGCTCCAACGATTTCTAGAAAGGGTCGTCTGAGGAGTAGCTCGTTCATGGGCTAGCGTTCCATATCTATGATGTAGAAGTCTGTAGATATTAAACAACCACCTAAAATGATAGGGGTGTTCTCCCTGACGGCGTCTGGCTTGGACCTAGCAGAATTCACGAACTAGTAGCTGATTCTAGATGTTGCAGGCGTGCTCACTCCTAATTTCATTGCAATTATCCTGGTCGTATGTTTGCACAATAACCAAAATCGCATAAGCAATTGTTAAGCATGTACCCGTTTATGGAGCTAGAGATGGCAAATTTCCCAGGGTCAGTCAATTTGGTCCATTCCTTCAAAGGTTTTGATGCTTGTTCTTCCTTGACCATTAGAGCATTCACTTCCTCCATGGTCTTCTTCCCTTCTAACAAATCACTGAAGTGACTTTGTGAAAGATAATTTTTACTCCTAACCCATCTCCCTTCTTTTTATCATTTTAGTTGCGTCTGCTTGACTTCTGCTCCTTGACTTGTGGATCATATTTTGGAAATAAAACAAAAGAATCGTCGTATAAAGTAGTGTCTCTATGAGCAGTTTGTGTTGGAGATGCTTCGATCTCCTCGAGCAGGCTTTGCTTGATCTTTTGTGAGTGTTTGTTGGCCTGGAAAAGATGAATGCTCAATGTATCTAACTTGAATTTATCGGTTCGATCGAACTCCTGCTGGGTTCGATCGACCTGTGTGCCCGGAAATTGTGTCAAAGCTTCAAATGGTAAAACCAACCATTCATACAAACGATGCTTATTTTTAATGGTAGATTTCCATTCATCTCCTTCTTTCATTCAAATTTGATGACAACCACTCTTAAGATAAATTTTAGAGAATACCCTAGAGTCGTTCAACTCATCTAACATGTCATCAAACCTAGGTATCATATGTCTATATTTTACCGTGATGTTGTTGATTGCTCAACAATCAACACACATGCCCCAATATCCATCATTCACATGTAATCCTATATGGTCTAAGACGAGGAGTTGTAGGAGCATGGGATGAGCTTGTAGTTGAGCTTGAAGAGGATGCACTAAAGATAATTACCGAGAACCAAGACCAGAAAGCTCGTTGGAGCTCTGATGTCTATTATGGAAAGTTCTAAAGATCGTTTGAAGCTTGAAGATGCCGAATCCGCCAATGACCACATTCAAGTTCAAAAACGTGATTCACCTTTGTGGTGCTCAGATTAATACTTTTTTTCCTGAGTCTAATTTTTTCCCACCTGGTTTTTGCAGACAAGGTTTTCAAGAGGCTAAAACGGGTACTTGACATTACTAAGAATGAATCACAAAGGAGAATTGTCCAACTTAATGAGTCAAGATGAAGAAGTCATTGTCCCAATAAGGACATGAATTTTGGTCCACCCCTTATGTTGTATTGTTTTGCATTCTTGTTTTCTATTTAAACTCCCTTGTTTATAACTTTAATCTTTAGGTATCATTTTAATTAAAACGAGACTTTTCTTAAGGTAGTTGATGTGTGTGTTTTATGATCGATTTGTCATCCGATTTTCATTCCTTTTGCATTAGAATAGAATGAATTGTAGAGTCTTATAGGTTGCATACTGCACATCATTTTCATTTCAGGTGAGAAGGTGACAAGAGCGATAAATCGAGCAAAAGAGGAGGAAAAAGAAGATTTCGGGAGAAAGGATAGCCAAGTATCAAAATCGGAGGAGCGCCCCAGTCAAGAACCCCGGTCGTGCGCCCTTTCCTGATCGGTGCACTTCAACCGTTGGCGTAGCCGGTGTACAGCCCGACGTAACTCCCCTGCCCCGAGACGTAGAGGTTCCAGCGGTCATGTAGCACCCCAACAACCTGACCTGAGCGCACTCACGCCGGTCCATGCATGCATTGTCCCGAACGGTGCACATCTCTGAAACCCGACTTGACCAAGTCTTTATTCCCTTTTTCTAAGTTGTAATTTGACTTACTATTTAAGGGAGCCAAATTCTAAAACCCTAGACATGTTTTTATATTAGTTTTTGGTTGTTCTTGAGTTTTGGATCTATCTTTTGTTCAGAAACTTTTGTGAGAAACCTTCAGTGGTTTTATATTGTAATTCTCATATTTTTCTTAATCCTTGTGTTCTTATTTGATTGCTTGTTCCATTCATCCTCCCTTGTCAATTTTTACTCTCAATCATATCTAGAAACTCCATTATGAGTAGTCTCCTTTAACTTATGGATTAAGGTTAGGGATAGACTAAATAGATTGATAGAAATAGTTTAGAGTTTAATAGATCTATCATCCTCAATCTATTCATGTTCTTAATGCTAGATCTATCAAAGGAAAATTATCTCCCGAGAGGTGTTTGATAAAATGCCTAAACAAAATGAATGAGTTGTGAGTCAATTCTTTCCAAGATATTATTTGAGATACTGATTGATTGTTGCATAGGATTGTGTTTAGTGATTTCTGAATGTGTTGCTTGCCAAGAGATTGTGTAGTAGCATGATTAGGAAATAGACCTTTATCACGAGAGCGACGTTGTCTGAAATTGAAATCATTATACATAGGATGAATCCTTAGAGTGAAACAAACCAGCTAGCATGGAAGTGATTGCATGTTCTGGATTCCTTAACCCATGAGTTATCTTTATTAATTAAATCTTTTAAACCAGTATCATTTACTAGGATTGTTTAGTGATAAAACATCTCCTTGAATTCACTTAGACTTAGTAAAACACTTCATAGATCTAGTTCGTTATTTCCTCCCTAATTGGTTTGACAACCTCCTCACTCTATACTGCATTGATAAACTTATAGCAAGACCACCAAATAAATCAGTCTATCAATTGGCGTCGTTGCCATTTCAGGAGATTAAATACCCATAATAACTTTGTGTTAGTTAGGGACTAAGTACTATTTTTTTCCAGCTACTAATTTTTCAGACTTTTGTTTCTCTATCTCAGGTGTATGACCACGCGATCTCAAAGCAATTCTACTATTCTACCACTAACCGAAGATATGACTGCTTTGGAACGCACGAACAAAAGAATTCGAAGAGAAACACAAACACTGAACAGAGAGAACCGACTACAACAAGAAGATATGGCTAATCATAAGAACAATAAAAATGCAAATTTGGTTCAGGAATTCGATGTGCCACCACCTGCACATGCTCAACAAAGGCTTGCGCCTGCTGCTAGGATCGAGTATACATGTTAAAATTATTGGAATTTGTCCCCCACTTGTGGCTGCCAACAACTTCGAGATCAAGAGTGGCATCATGGGATTGTTCATGGGAAACCAGTTCCATGGACTTTCAAAGGAAGACTAAATTCGGCATCTAAACTACGTTGATAGGATTTGTGAAACAGTTAAGATCAATGGAGTTTCTGAGGATGCTTTCAACTTGCGTTTGTTCCCTTTCTCTTTGGAGGTATATGCAAAAGACAGGGAGCAGAGTTTACCAACTAACTCTATCCATAAATGGGAGGAATGCAAGAAGGCTTTCTTGTAAACCTTCTTTTCCGCCTCTAGGACTAATCAAATTCGAGTTAACACTACAACATTCAAGTAGAGGGCTAATTAGTCATTTGGTGAAGCCTTGGACCGTTTCGAGAAGTACTTACTAAGCTGCCCACATCATGGTTTCAAGCCTGCGGATCTTATGTGTACATTTCATAGAGGTTTGAAACAAGAGGGTAAGATGATGTTCATACTGCAAGCGGTGGCAACTTCATAATGCTCAGAGCTCATAGAAAAGATGGCTCTGAATGATGCATCGCATGGAGGCCAAGCTAAGTACTATCTGACAGAAGAGGTCAGTTATGTGAACAATAACCAATACCAGAGGAACTACACAAACTACAATTCACCCCCAACCTATCCTATAGAAACACAAATGTGGCAAACCCACATGATCAAGTGTACCCAGCACAAAAAAACTTTTAGCCTCAACAGAATTAACAGAAACGAGGTAACTTTTAGAACCAGATAGGTCAGAGAAAACAATATGCTCCACACCCACTTGGTTTCCAACCACTAACTGTTGCTGCCACTGTGGAGGACCAAACCGTTCCTATGTTGAAGCAACTGCTAGAGGGTCAGACAAGATCAACAAATGACTTCTTGAACTTCAAAAGATAGATACATGCGAAGGTAGATAACATGTACAAATACTTGAATGGAAGAAATGGAGTCAATATCTTCACATATAAAGACATTACATAATCAAGTAGCTTAGGAAGCAACTTCTGCCAAAAGACAACCTTGTACTCTGCCAGAAAAAGCGAGAAACCCACTCAACAATTCGTAAGTGCAATATCTACTCATGTTCTCATCAAGGACAATGAAAAACAGAGTGAGGGGTGACAATTACTGACATTTATGAGGAAACAACGGAGTTGTGCAAGCCTGTTGACACCTATGTCTATTAAACATAAATTTTCGGTTTCTTATGGTGGATTATCAATGAAGTATAGGTAAGATGGGTGATAGGGTTGTCTAACCAACTCGGGGGTAATTAACTCACAAATCCTAGGCTAGATTTTACTAAGTCTAGGTAAACACAAAAGCGGTTTTTCTGTCACTAACAACTCCTAAATAAATAATTAAACAAAGTAATAAACTGAAAATTAAAGTAATAAACTTAACTGAAAATGACAAAAATCAGAAATGAAAGCAACTTATGGATTAAGGGGATTGATAATCTGTAGAGGTTTTCATGCTAGATTGGTTTACTAACTACCTTTGGCTTAATCTATGTCTAGGAATCTCTAAACTAGACTAGCTCGCTCTCGCACAACTAGACCCTTTTCTAATCCTACCATTACACAAATCTCTTGGCAATGAAGTATTACTAGAAAGCATTAAACAAAATTTCATGCAACAATTAATCGATAACTTAAACAATCTCTAGGAAAGAATCGACTAACGACCTATTCATTGTTGAGGAATTCAATTAAGAACCTCTCGGGTGATAAATTTCCTAAGGATCTAGACTAGGTTAGCTACTCCTAATCTAGCATTAAGAACATGAATACATTGAGAATATGTATTCTACTATAGATCTAAACCATTCTAGCAGTCCAAAACCTACCAATCTAACCCATAATCCATAAGTCTATAAAGACTATTCACAATACATGCCTAGAACACTTTGACAGTTTCTAGACATAGTTTGTGATAGGAAACAAGATTAGAAACAAGAAACTAAAGCAAGAACAACAATAAAAACAAGAACAATCATATAAAATAAACTTGCATAAATTAAAAGTACCAAAAGTATCTCTCACAAATGAGATATAAACTTCAAAACCTAAGAAAAACTGAGAGAAAAATGTTATTAAGGTATTTGGGGTTGGGTCTTTATATAGGAGACCAAAAATCGAGTTAAAAATAGAAACTAGATTTGGGTCGGCAGAGCCTCCGTCGGTCAGTGCAGATCGGCGACCCTGACCGGCGTGCCTTGTCCAGTCTTCCTGCTCGGGCTGCGCCGGTCAGTGCAAACACGCTCATTTGGCCGGCGCTCGTCCTCCTGAACCCATGCTCGGTCTTCGCCGGTCAAGGCTTCACCGGTGGGCCTGTACGGCGGTCCTCCTCCAGATTCCCCTGGTCGATGTCCTTCGGTCTGGCTTGACCGGCGCGGGCTTGAATGGCGTTCTTGGAAGTATCGGGACTTAGCCGTTTTTGCTCGTTTCTGCTCCGTATATGCTTGGTTCCTCTTCTTTGCTTCCTCTGCACCTGAAATGATGAAAAACATGCAAATGCAACCTAGAGACTCTAAAATGCATCCTAAACTAACAAAAGCGAATGAAAACCGAGGGGTAAAACCGGTAAAATTCACGCTCATCAACTCCCCCAAACTTAATCATTGCTTGCCCTCAAGCTAAACAATTTGTAAGTTAAGGGTCGAGGTTTGAAAAACAAGAACCAGACAGCCTAAAGTTTTCGATGAGAGCGCTTCCAACTTAACATGACTACTTGTCTCATCATTCAAGCATCAATACCATCAATCATCACAACCGTGCCAAGTCATTCCACTTAACTAGTATAATCATGCTTTCCTACATTCAATTTAAACAAGAGCGGAACATGATTAAGGCACACAATGGTTTCAATCGGTTCGGTCTAAAGGGGATTCAATTTGCAAAAGAGGACGTTTCACAAAAGGCATGAAGGTCGATTGTAATTTGGTTTCTCTCGCGGAGTGAAAGAATTATAGCAAAATCAGGAAACATAAAGAGCAATTTGGGCATACAATTTTGAATATCTATTTTTCCCCCAAACTTTGACTCTAGTATCTACCCAATCCTATCTTTTGACCTTTTTCTTTTTAATTCTTCTTTGGACCTTATGGATTTTCTTATTTCTAGACCCTTTCTATTTCATCTAACTCCAATTCTTTATTCTTTTCTTTACTTTTCATTTTCTTTGTATCTTTTTCTTTTATAGCCTTACTTTTTATTTTTAGAGTCTACTAAGCCTTTGGCTTTTCTTATACCATCCCTTTATATTCTGCTTGGTGATTATTTACCTTTCTTTTTCTTTCTATTCAAGCTTTTACATATCAATCTCATTTTTCAAAGCCTAGTTCTACCCAAGCTTTTCTTTTATTTAACCAATTCCCAAACTTCCTAAACTACCCAAATAGATGTTCTCTATTGTCGCTCTCTATACTTTCAGGTTAAGAGGGAATCATTCTAAAAATGAGAATGACCGAATTTGGCGAAAAGTGTTTCGGTCTAAGGTGCCCAAATTCGTGCTTGAATATAGAAAATACCATGAAACATTGTGTAGCCAAAATCACGTTATAGTCGGATTAAAAACTCATATCATCATGAAAGCAATCCTAAGCTAGCAAGTATCAAAGATCATGGTCTTAGCTTATCTTATATCAGGCATTGATGCATAGGACTTCAGGACTTTTCGAAACTATTAAGGCGGAATCGATGATCTAAAGTGAAGGTGCTTTGGTTCCTTTATGAAAACACGAAGCGAATGCGATCTAAATGTGACTCAATCCTATATTAAGATGTAATGCGGTCCTAGACACTTAAACCCGAATAAAGAACGAAAATAATTTTGGTTTTTTTTTAATGCAAAAATGTTAAAACGAACAAGCACACATATTAGCCGGAAGATGGTCTCTCCCCCAAACTTAAACAACATAGTCCCTGTGTTTCTATGTTCGGTAAAGAGCCGAGGACAAATAGTTTGAAGCGAAATTATGCTTAAATTTAAGGTTGCTGAGTAACACCGGGATTGGAACGAGAAATGAACTCGAGTATCAAGGAGTGGTGAGCCGGTCATGCACACTGGTGTGTGTAGACCAGCGTGCCTCGAACATGCCGCGATTCGTAGACCGCGCCGGTGGGCACAGACCGGTGCGGTCCGTCCCGGTCCGCTGTGGGCGTCTCGCCAGTCAAGCACACCGGTGTGTGCAGACCAGCGAGGCCCTCTTCGTCGCTGCTGTGAGGTCCACGCCGGTAAGTACTGACCGCTGTGACTGACCGGCGTTGGCTACAGGAACATGTTCCTCTACCACGCTGGTCAGCATAGACCGCTGGGTGCTATTCGGGTGCACCTGCGTCCCTAATACTTAAGTCTTAACGAGCCATTCATCAAGCAAAGATCATAAACATAAACCAAATCCAATTTCCCAATAAAATAATCAAAAGAACAATGTAAGTTCAATAAAAATCAAATGCATAAAAAGTAGAGATAGACATGAGACTTCCTGTCAAGTGAGATTCTTTTACGTCATTAGCTTGACGGGGTTGGGATGTCTCATGCATCATGTGGGTGCGACTCAAACTTTCCCGGAAGTTGACCCTGAGGGCGTCTAGCAGTTTGGGCGACTTGTGCAATATGAGTGTCGATCGCCTTCATGTGTGTCGAGATGTGGTTGATCTTCTCATTCAAATCGTTGTACATTCCATCAACTTTCGAGTTTATCTACCTCTTAAAGTTGTTCTGGTCAGATGTGTACTTTGTTTGGCCTTCTAGCAGTTGTTTGAGCATGGAAATGCTCTGATCGTCAGAAACTCCAACAGTTGGTTGAGAATACCCTGGTGGCTTTGGAATGAGTTGATGTCTCTGTCCAGTCTGGTTCTGGATATTTCCCTTATTATGGAATTGTTGCTGAGGCTGGAAATTCTTCTGGGGCGAGTACACCTGATCCTGAGGATTTGCGACATTTGTGCTTCTGCATGAGAGGTTTTGGTTGGGGTTCTAGTTGTAGTTGTATTGCCTCTGATACCCTTGATTTCCCATATAGTTAACCTCTTCATGGTCATAGTTGTTAGTATAGTCTTCAGCTGGTTCAACGATGTGAACCGGTCGCTTCTGTATTTTCAGCACACGGTCCAGCTTGTCATTCAAAGCTTTTAGATCAGCTTTGTAGCTTGATTCCGCTGAGATATCCTTCCTAGGCCTAGAGCGATCGAAGTCTCCAGCGTGGGATACGTCACTTTGAGCCATTTTCTCGATCAAAACCAGTCCCTCTACATAAGATTTGTCAAAGAAACTACCTTGGCTTGCAGTGTGTAGCATTGCTTGGTAGTCTCTATGAAGACCTCTGTGAAAAGTGTCTAAGAGGCTCTCCCGAGTGAAACCAAGGTGAGGGCATTTCAGGGTGTAGCTCTTGAATCGCTTCCAAGTATTGCGAAGGATTCCATGTTCATCTGCCCAAACGTTGCAATGTTGCTTCTAAACTTTACAGTCCTTGATTGTGAGAAAAAGCGTGAGAGAAATGCCTTATTGTAATCATCCCAAGTTCTTATAACTTGTTGTCCTAGTCCCTTCTCCCAGTTCTTTGCATCAGCTCCCAAGGAAAATGGGAATAGTCGGAGCTTGTAGGCGTCTTCAGAAAACCATTCAATTGAACCGTTCCACATACTTGGTCGAAATTGTCCAAGTGTTCCAAGGGGTCTTCATTTTCCATTCCATGGAAAGGGTTGTTCATGACCATGGTGAGGACTCCGGATCGGATCTCGAAATTGTTGGCACCAAGAGGTGGAGGTTAAATGCCATTCCTATTTCCATGAATCGTTGGTTCATTGGTTTCTCCTATAGTCCTAGGAGGGTTAGAGCATCGGTCATGAACTGGTGCAGCAGGCGGGTTTGGTTGAACCTGAGGAATTTGGTTCGCATCACCATTCTCTTGTTGATTGTTGACATTGTTTGCGTTATCAGCCATCTCTTGCTCTTCGAGGAAAGCTTATTGTTTGTCCTTTGTTTTTCTATTCTTATTTGACGTTCTAGGGCCTTGATATCGCGAGGATTTTGCAACTGATCTCGAGAGACTTTTGATCTAGTGCTCATACACCTGAAAGAGAAAACAAATTTAGAATAATTAGTAAACTGAAAAAATAAAAAGAACCTAGTCCCTAGCAAATCCAAAAAGACTAATGGTTAATTGAAATCCCGATTTGGCAACGGCGCCAATTGATAAACATAAATTTTTGGTTTCTTATAGTGGTTTATCAATGAAGAATATGTAAGATGGGTGATAGGGTTGTCGAACCAACTCGAGGGTAATTAACTCACAAATCCTATTCTAGATTTTAACAAGTCTAGGTAAACACAAAAGGGGTTTGTCTGTCACTAACAACTCCTAAACAAGTAATTAAATAAAGCAATAAACTTAAAATGAAAACAATAAACTAAACTGAAAATGACAAAAAATCAG
>OVAO01000052.1:0-33788 GCA_900406285.1 Biscutella auriculata
ATATCTTAAATTTAAATATTGAACATTAAAAATTGTATCAAAGTTTAAAAACATTATTAAATATTGTATATTTAAGCTTGAGTTCGGGTTATTCGGGTACCCATTTGGGTTTCAGGTTAACCCAATTGGGTTTCGGGTATAAAAACCACGAGATTGTAGCCCATTCGGGTATCAAAGAAACTTCGGTTCGAGTTTGGTTTGGTTTTTTTCGGGTCGATTTCGCGTTGGTAATCGGTTATGGGTTTTTTGCCCAGGCCTACATCAAAGACCAACATTGGGAGCTAACCTGGGAGGAATCGACAATGGAGAAACCTTGAAAACTGCAGCAATTCAAGCGACGCTATCTAAGCAACTGGAGGAGATAAAGACTCTAATCAGGCATCTCCCCGGGGTAGCCCCGCCTATAGAGGTGTCAATTCGGGCTAACCCGCACCCAAATGACCCAACCCGCATCGGACAGCAGTTTACAAATAGATGTCCAAACCCAACCCTAATTGTCCAAATGACCCGTGAGTTGACGAGAAATAAGTGTGCAAAATTCTTAGTTTTCTGTAGTGATTTAAAATAATATTTATGATTGAAAAATGTCGAAAATATTGATTATAATCATTGTTCAAGAGATTTTTGTTGTTGATTTTCTCAATTTTCACATCGTCATCGTTAACATATTTTCCCTTTTTGATAGTCCATCCAAGTTTTTCGTTCATGTTCAACATCTACAACATATTAAGACTTGAATTGAAATTCCACATTTACAAGTCGTTGTAATCATTTAAATTCTACTACTAACATAAGAAAATACAACTAGACTAATGAAATAAATAAAATCAAAATTTAAAATGCATAAAGGCAATGACTTACTTATTGAAAATATTGAAACTTATCAAAATTAATAATTAAATCGTGCATATCTTTGTAACTCTGGCTATACTAGACATATGACTATAACCACAATAAATTGACTTAAAAATCCGTAAATTTTTCTCTAGCTACAGACGAAGACTATACATAGTGATGTTATTTGGGTTGACCCACGATCAAATGGGCCAAACCGCAACATACACTTTTTTTTTATAAACTCGTGCGGGTTTGTCCGCGCGGAAAGCGGTCAACAAATAAATATCCAAACCCAACCCGTTATAGGGCTATTTGGGTTAGGCCCGCGAACTAGAACCCATATTGACACCTCTACCCGCCAATTTCCAAGAGCGCACTAGATTGTTACGCAGACACCCCGTTCACGGACGAAATAACTTTAACTGAGATGCCCAAGAAGTTTATGCTTCCCTCAATGAAGATGTACGACGACACAATGGATCTTGATAACTAAATTGCGCAGTATAAACAACGGATGTTCACCACGGCGGTTCCACGGGATTGTCGCGAGGCAAGCATGTGTAAAGTGTTTGGTTCCAGTCTAACCGGGCCCGCCCTACAATGGTTCACCAATCTTCCGATTGCATCAATAGATTCGTTTGCCGGCTTGACCGACCGTTTCCTGGAACAGTTTGCAAGTAGCAGGAATTTGGAGCAGGTGGCAGATGACCTCTACGAGGTAGTACAAGGGGAAGGGGACTCCCTACACAACTACATGGGACGCTTCAACAAGGAGAAAGTTTCATACCCAATTGCAATGTTTCCACTTCGATATCGGCGTTTAAGAGAGGACTGCTCACATATGGTGACTTATATAAGGAACTCACTTAGTATCAATGCAGAAATATGGAAGACGTCCTATCTCGAGCATGGGCACAAATAAAGTGGGAAGAGGACCAAGCCTACCTCCACCGACGATCGTCGCACTCCAGGTCTGACTCAAGGGTGATAAGACACGAGAGGGCACCTAGGGATGACAAACCTTACCATAAACCTCACGGTAAAAACATAAGGGACTGAAGATTTGGTCGAGGCCACAAGCAACAAATAAGAGGATCCATCGCTCCCACATAGGTTAGTTAGTCATTCAATTCCTTCCTTATGAATTACCAGACGGTCCAAGAGACGTACTGCTTTATCACAGATGTTAGTATATTTCTTAATAAAATTCCTAACAAAGAAAATGGGGCAAGTACCCGCCATCGCAGAAAATTCCTAGTCATGAGCCAAGTAAGACGATGGAACTGGGGCAAGTACCCACCATCGCAGAAAATTCCTGGCCACAAGCCAAGTAAGACGATGAAGCCGGGGGCAAGTACCCACCATCGCAGAAAATTCATGGCCATGAGCCAAATAAGACAATGGAACTGGGGGCAAGTACCCACCACCGTGGAAAATTCCTGGCCACAAACCAAATTACACGATGGGATCGGGGGTAAGTATCCGCCATCACGGAAAATTCCTGGCCACGAGCCGTATAAGACGATGAAACCAGGTCATGAACCCACCATCACATTAACCCTTGTCTACGAACCAAGAAAAGCGACAAAAAACCTAGGTTATGAACCCACCATTGTTTGGAATCTTCGGTTAAGAGCCAAAAACAAAGCGAAACGGGTCACGAACCCATCACCACTGCAAACCCTCGGCCAAGAGCCAAGAAATGTGGCAAAAATTGCCGAAATTTCTAGCCAAAGGCAGGAAAACGACAAAATTCCCAGTCAAAGGCAGGAAAACGATGAAATTCCTAGCCAAAGGCAGGAAAACGATGAAATTCCTAGCATAAGGCCAAGAGAGAACTCGAAATTCCTAGGCTAAGGTCATGGAGAAATCAAATTCCTAGCTAAAGACTCAGGAACACAATGAGATTCCTAGTCAAAGGTCAAAATTCCTAGCCAAGAACCTAGCAAAATTCCTAGCCAATGAATGTGGCAGCGAAATTCCTAGTCAAAGAATGTGGCAGCGAATTTCCTAGACAAGAAACGTGGCAAGAACTGAGGAAGACTAGATGACTCAGAGACAACAACCTCCTGATCTACCACAAGAGCAAGATTTGAAAGAGAACCACAAGAAAACCCCGCAAAAATGAGAAAAACCCCACCAAAGAGGGAAGAAATCATGGGTTGAAGCGTTAACCTTTGGAGAGAAACTTCACAAAAGCTTGAAGCAACCAAAAACCGATGCCACAAGTGGACCCTCGAAGCAATCAAACGCCATGATAAATACAAAGTGTCCAATGGTAATATTGGTCATGAGGCATCAAATAATGTCTTACCAAGAAAATAGAGAGTGGGGGCAAGTTGTTGGGCATTATTTTACCCATAGATAAGTTGAAACTCGCAAAACCCCGCGAAGCCCCGTGAATCCCCGTGAAGCCTTGGGTCTAACCCGCAAAGATTACAAGGCCTCCGGCCTGGGGATCAGATGGGCCTAACGGACCACACCAATACGCTCCACCGCCTTATGACGCCGCCCAATACGAGGATCTCAGAGAGGGGGTTCCTATCCCTGATAAGAGTCAAGGTGCACCTATAAGTAGGAGGCGTGGGTTGCGAGGAAGGGGCATCGAGAAGAACTGCAACCTACTGAAAGCTACTGCAACCCACTGCAAACCATCGAAACCTACTGCCCCGCATTAGGCTTTCTAGATTGTTTGTCTTACCCAATATCTGACTACACGAAACCTAATCAATAAGAGATATCAATTTAATCTTTCCCCGCGTTATCCGTAGTTCCTAACGAACCTGATTATTTTTGCCCGAACAATTATTATGAATATTAAGATAATCACACTTTATTGTTATATTTTTGTTAAATTTATATCGAGAAATTATTATATAATAAATTTATGATTCTATCCTTAATGAATATTTTTATTTTGTTCTTTAAATTCATTTTTTCTAATCTATATAATTTTTAATAATTTTAAGTTCATATTCATAAAAATAATTCTAAAATAATACTATCGAGATACAAAGTAAGATATTTTTTGAGGATAGATGAGAGAGTTGCAAATGTTGCGAGACACGTATTTTTATTTTCATTTTCATTCATTTATTTACTTAATTTTTTTTATCTTTCTTTCTATTAGTTTTCACATAAAATATTCATAATTTTAAATATTATTTAATTTACTATAACTCATAATAAAGTCAAAATTATCAGTAATGTAATTTAGAAATATAAAATGTCCATAATGATTTTATATTTATATTGGATGTGAATTTTTTTAAAATAATTCTATGTATCACATCTAATAATATATCATTAATTATTAGTATCTTAAAATAATACTTTTTTGTTGAAGATTAATAAGAGAACGACATTTCCATTGAGATAGATATTTATTTTCATTTATTCTTTCAAATTTTGTGTCTTTCTCCCTCTTGCCAAAAAGAAATCCCTATCTTCCATTATATTATTTTTCACGTAAAATGTTTAAAATCTTAAATACTATGTAATTTACTTTAACACATAATAAAACCAAATTTATCAAAAATGTAATTTAAAAATCTAAACCGTGCATAATTTTTTATTTTCATTAGATATTTAATTTTTTAAAAAATCATCTTAAATTTTTATAGATGATTTCACTTATCATTTCTAATAATATATCACTTCTAGAACAATTAAGCAGCGTAAAAGCATACTTTTTTTTGCATTTATTCGTGATTGCCAACAACAAAGAATTAATCGATAGTTAGCCAAATTCTTATCCAAAACTGTCAAGAAATTCATGATCAAATTCGTAGCATTTGCTATTCCGATCTATGTTATATTGTATTTTTTCCTTCCCAAAAGTTTATGCTCAGGAGAATTACATTAGGTGACATGGAATAAAATGGGTCTACCAAAAATTACGGAGGTTTAAGATTTTGATTGCTTGAACAATCAACAAAGCACTACTGACAAGATAATTAAGGCGACTAGAAACATATCCAACTTTCTTTTTGGAGAGGATCTTTAAAGGTCGATACTATTGTAATTCCCATTCCTTTAATGTCTTTAGGGCGCATAAGCCATTGGCCCCCACCGGTGCAAGACAAAACGATACACTGGGTCATGCATGAGACCAATACCATAGACCGGGTCAAGATCTTCACTCCATATAGAAACGACAACATCATAGTCACACGTACCGGTCACGAGTACTGTATTTTGAGTTTAATGACATTTTTCTTTGTAATTTTTGGGTTAAGTATAAAAGGGAGCCCAAAGAACTAAAATCCTATTTTTTTTTAGATCTAAGTTTCTCTCTAGTTTTCTCTCTTCTCAAGAACCCTTTGTAAACTTGAGTTTATCTTTTATTGTATTTGCTTTCTTTGATTTGTCTTTTTGATTATTTACTGCTTTTGATTTCCATTTTCTTCTCTTGTTTTCTCTCACAAACCATGTCTAGAAACTATCAAAGTGGTATAGACATAGATTGTGAGTAGTCTTATATAGTTATGGATTTGGATAGACTAGGGCTGGATTTTGATTGCTAGTTATGTTTAAGGCTGATTAGAATAGTATCTTCTTCACATCTATGAGTTTAATGCTTGGATTTGCTTAATCACCTTATCCATGAACCTAGAGAATTTCACGCCCTAAAGATGTTCGATGAAATTCCTGAACCAAATATTTGTGTTGTTTTTCATTCATTTCCAAGGGATTGTGTTTGGAATGTTAAATTGTTGTATGGAATCGTGTGAATTGCTTCTTAATTATGTTTTCTTTCAAGGGATTGCTTAGAAATCATGATTAGGAAAATGACTTTTCTCATGGGAATGAACTAGTCTGTAATTGAGATTCCTAGACATAAGATAAACCCGTTTTGATGAAATTGAACATCAATAGCATGAAATTGACTGTCTAATTCGATTGTCCTAGTACATATGCTTGTTTTAATTCTTGAATTACATTTTCTTTGATCTCGTTGACTTTTTGGTTGACTTTTGTGTTATGCTTTGTTTTAATTAAATTGTTTCATTAGGATTATTAGTGACAAACAAATTCTTATTAGACTTAAACTACTGAACTTCCATAGTCTTGTTACGTGATTCACTCTCAAACAAATTCTTATTAGACTTAGACTAGTGAACTTCCATAGTCCTGTTACGTGATTCACTCTCGGATTGATTCGATATTTTAAACCCTTTTATACAACAATTAATTGCATAAGAGAAAAATCCTCTTATCAAATTAGCGATGTTGCCGATTCAGGATTTAGATTTGCTATTAGGGCTTTGAGTTTGTTTGGGACTAAGTATTTCTATATCTCTTTGCTAATTTCACTACTCTCTGTTTTGACTCTTTAGGTACATGATACTTTGAAAACATCATGACAGAGTTTGCATCGTCCACGTTCACCCACGAAACTTCAAACTTTGGGGGACACCAAGGTTAGAACCAAACTAACACGGGCACCCGGGGTTTCATTACTATCCTCCCATTCCCATGCCAATCCCTCTAGTATACTTTCACATGGGCAACAATATCGACCCAAAGAGGACCAAACTATCCAAATGCTGAAGCAACTCTTGAAAGGTTAGAACCAAAATGCTCTTGATTTCAAAGCGTTCAAGCAGGAAGTCCATGCCAAGATTGATAGCGTCTACAATGATCTCAACACCAAGTTTGAAGGCTTGGCCTCACATATGAAGAAGGTAGACGACAAAGTGGCTGGACTCACCTCTCATTTGACGGTCATAGACAATAGGGTGGCTGAACTAACATCTCATTTGACGGTTCTAGAGAACAAAGTGGCCCAACTATCGGGCAAAACAGAATCTACCACCTTGGAGTATGTCAACTCCATCTCTACAAGTGTTCTTGTTGAGGAAAACAAGAAGCTAGACAGGGGGTGAGCATTCAAACTGATGAATGCCTAAAGAAAGGAAACGCTGCTAGGAAAAACTTATGAACTACCATTTCTCGGTCACCAAAAGGAGGCACTCATTAAGGAGTATAAAACTCGGTTTGATGAATAATGAAGGAGTTCCCAATGATGAAGAAAGCCACCATCAATGGCCAAACTTTTACAGTGGTTGAGCTACCCGATGAACACTTGAAGGCACCCACCGAGAAGCTCGACAATACTCCTCCTATCACATATGAGCCAATCAAACGCGACGATCTAGGGAGTTTCACTATCCCTTGTACCTTAGGATCCATTCATTATAATAACCGCTTATGTGATTTAAGTGCAAGTGTCAACATTATGCCACTCAAGATTGCTAAGAAACTAGGCTTTGTTTCCTTTGAACCTTGCAGGATATCTTTGAGACTAGCCGATGGAACTATGCAAAAGCCGGTAAGAATGCTGAAGGATTTCGTAGTAAGGATAAAGAAAGACAAGGTTCCGACCGACTTTGCGATATTGGAAATGAAAGGGGAGCCTAATAACCTGATCATCTTGGGAATACCATTTCTAGCAACTGCTGCGGCGATCATTGATGTCAAGAAAGGCATTGTTAGCCTGCATCTGGAGAAGGACCGCGTCCGAGAGTTTTTCACCACGATGATAGGAAAGAAGGCCGCCTTAACTGGCCAAACCCTGCATGCAGATATTGTAGATGATCCACCCGATGAGCACTTAGAGAAACCTGTTGAAATGGATCGGTTGGAACCAAGGTCGCAATGGTGAGACTACTCTTGATGGAAAGTGGAATGATCTCAAGGGACCACTGCTGAAAACGATTGGGAGTCTTGAAGCTCAGAACGCTACTAATCTCAAGATCATTGAGGAGCTTCAAGACAAATTCACCACGTTTGAGAAGGGTTATAAACCACCTTGAAGAGGAAGAGAAAGTCAAGCTAGAGACTTAAAACAAGCTCACTTGAGAGGAAGTCCCATGGTATCCTTGTATATATCCTTTTATTTAGTTTGTTTCAAGCTTTTATTTTAAATTTTGGGAACTTTGATGATTGGGATTGTTTGAGCACTTAAATTTTGGAGGTTTGGAGTTGTTTCATGGCAAAAATGACGTTCCTAGATGTCATCCCGATCGTCCGTAGCGGCAAAAAATTCACCGGTACAAAATTCCAGAAATAAGTTGTGTGAACAGTACCGATCACACCAGACCGGTATCGCTCACGAAAAAAAAATTTAATTTTCAGTCGCTTTTAATTTTTAGTTATTTTTGTTTTTGAACTAAATCACTCTAATGCTTGATTTTCATTTGAGTGTTTGAATTTTGCAGGTTTTAAAAGTCCGCAGGTGACGTGATGATGAGGATGATTGCTCATTAACCCCTTTGACCCACACCCTACTCAAAATAGGTACGCCACTCCAAATAAACCGTATTATTACAAAAAATCAGCCGTATTATTACCAAAAATCAGCCGCAAATCAACTGTATTATTACCAAAAATCAGCCGATAAATAAAATATTCATGATCATAATACGTCAGTCATCTGTAAATTTCGAACTTCTTATTTGTAAATCAACCGTTTAAAAAAATGCATGCATTACAAACCAGACGTCATCCGTATAAGTCAAAATTTAGTTTCGGTTACCAGCCGTATTGAGTAACTTAGTCATAGTTAAACCATAAGACAACTTTTATAGACAAAATTATAGCAAAATTTTACTCCGTAAATCAGCCGTTTTAATTATTATAAAGAAATAAAAAATAGAAAATCGAATTCAACATGTGTTGAATAAATTCAACATGTGTTGAATAAATTAAACACTCTCTTCACTCCATTTCATTCAACACTACCATTGTACCAATTAACACTATAATTTGATATAACATAACTGAGGTGTATCGCAAAGATCAAGAAGTCAGCTATATCTCTATTTGACTATTTTACTCAGCCGTAATAGACAAATTATATTCAATAATCGGTCAGAAATTGTAACTCAACCAAATATCAAATGTAAATCAGCCGTACTATACCAAAAATATGCCGTTAAAACAAAATTATTAGCTAAAACTCGTAAATAGTATCAGCCATAATTCGTAATTACAAGGCGTTAAAGAAGCGGCGTGTGATGAAGATGATGAAAAGTGTTATTTCCTTTATGTTTGTTTGGATTGAAAATAATTTATTCATGGAACACACCGTTTCGTTTTTTTCTTTATATCTCTTTTCGTTGACGACGTTCCAACTGACCTCCTTTTGTATAAATATATAAATGAGTACTCTAGCAAGAGATATTTTCAGAAACCAGGGCTTTGGAAACTAGGCGACATTCTGCGACATTGTCAAATCTTGGAGTGATGGCGAGACGAACGAGCAGAAGAAGTAATGGTCTCATGGATCTACCCGATCCGCTTATCATGGATATCTCTATTCGTTTGGCAAAAGCTTCACTGTCTGATACAATAAGCCTTGAGTTGGTTTGTTCCCAATTTAATAGAAACTTCAAATCTGAAGAAGTTCTGTCGGAATGTTTTCTTGAAGAAGCTATGTTTCTTCCACAATTTAAAATGTGTGAAGAATCACGAAATTTTAATCGATTTATGTGGAAGCTTTGCAAGAAGGGAAATGGGCAAGCATTGTACCAGATTAAAATTGTGAGATACTTTGGCCCATGGATACTTCAGTGACAAGAGGAAGGGTTGGATCTTTTAACCCGCTCTGCCGATAAAGGTATACCCGAATCAGAATATTTGGTTGGGCTGATTCTTATCTGTGTAGGTGGGGAAAGAAAAAGAGAAGGTTACAAGAGATTCGCAAGGCTAATGAAACTGACGCTGTCAGCAACGATTGAAGAGGTAGGGCTACTCATGACAGAGCTCAAGGATACTATTATATGGAGATTTGGAAAACAGGGGAGGGAGGTATTAGCAAGTTATGTGAATGACGGTTGCGAATGTAAGGAGGACGAAGGCCGAGAAAAAGATACTTTGTGTCTTTTAAAGTTTGCGTAAGGTTTTGGGGAATATCACAAAGCTGTCAGAGGGCCAAATAGTCATGACGTCTGTCAAGTATGTTTCTGGTACCGGGAAGTTGTTCTTCTCTTCTCTGAAAGTCCTAACGAATTTGATAATAGGATCTGAACTATTATCTTTATGTTTATCTTGAACGGATTCTACTTTATCTTTATTTATCGTTTGATGTCTCTAGTCTTACTATATCGTTTATACAGTCGTATTATAACCAAAAACCAGCCGTCAGAGAAAATACTATTATCCATAATTCGTTATCCGCAGTAAATTATCTATAACACTTAAATCAGCCGTATAGACTAATTATATTCCAAAAATTAGCCAGAAATAGTAAATTAGAGAGAAATCGTAATCAACCGTATAATACAAAATTCATATTCGTTAGTCAGCCGTGTAAGACAAATTTCTACATCGTAAATCAGTCGTTAAAGCATAATTTTAGTTCGTAAATCAGCCTTAATTAAATTTTATACGTAATATTAGGGTTAATGTGTTAATATTTAAATATTTCGAATATAGTGCTTATGAATGTGTTATTCAAATTTTTGTGTTAAGGTGTCCCTTAATATTATTTAATTTTGGTAGGAAAGCGTATAGTATTAATATTACAATGTCCTGTTACGTGGCTATGATGTCTTTTAACGTTACAGATGTAAGAGAACGGGTCGATACTAGCATCGAGATAACATGGAACACGGTAGTTTCAAATTGGGCATTTCATATCTAATGGCTGAGTTATATAGTTTTTATTTATATATTGACTAAGTTATGTAATCTATATTTACGTAAATCAGCATTGGATAACATATTTAGTTTCTTTTTCTCTGCTGTCGTGGATCGTAATCAATCCCACAGATAAAAATCTTATCATAAGATTATTCTAGTCTTTAATTTTCTTTTTTTCTCTCCCTCTCTGTCTTTCCTCTCTTCCTCTTCATCTCTAAAGGGAGATGCGTTTCTGGAGCGCCACGTCTCGCCCAACTTTGCTCCATGGCTTCTCCTCCTCTTCGGGACTTAGAGACCTTGACTGTGCCTTGTTGCAGTTATATTGCTTATGGAGATGTATCCACTCATGAAAAAGAATGTATCTCCATGACATGGCTTCCTCCTCCCCGGAACTTCGAGCATCCCCAATCCGTCTCCTCTTTATTCTCGCGTACTTTGGCGTTTGTGCCTTTTGTAGGTCGTTAAATCGGCCTTCGAGCCTTTGTAATCCGTCGACTTTTCTTAATGAAATATCATTTCTATTGTTTTTGTCCCATTTCATTTGTCCAAATTGTTTCATATAAAGTTCATCTGCAATAACATCAGAACTTTAACCATAAAAAGAACAATATCATCATAAATAAATCAGCCGCTCTAAGTAACTCAGCCGCTTTGAGAAAATCAGTCATATCATACAACAACTAGGGTCAAATGGATAAACAATCCAACGTCTCAAATTAAATTTATCGAATTGATAAACATCAACTATGGTCAAATTGATAAACAATCCAACGACTTAAGAGTAAACCAGACTAACTCAGTCGTAACTATAACTTAAGTCCGCCATAAAAGTAAAGTTAAATTACGTAAATTAACCCCTTATTTTTTACCACAGTTTATCAGCACAACTAAACCCTATACTCTGTATAATATTAGCACAATATTGTCAATAATATTTTAATGATTAACCCTATACTGTAAATAATAATATAATATTACAAGTTGAGATGTTTGATTACGCAGCTATGATGGCCTACTAGTCAACTATTAATGTCTTAGGCGACAACTATGATATGTCATATCACCTGGTAAAGTATGTCTTTTTACGTTACCGATGTAAGAGAATGGGTCGACACTAACGTCGAGATAACATGGAACGAACACGGTATTTTCGAATTTCATATCTAACGGATGAGTTATCTAGTCTTCATCTACATCGTGGCTGAGTTATGGGAAAGCATCTTTAATTTCTTTTTTCTCTGCTGCCGTTGATTGTAATCAATCCAACGGATGAGGAGACTTGCTAACCCATAAATCAGCCTTGAATAGCATCTTTAATTTCTTTTTTCTCTGCTGGTGTTGATCGTAATCAATCCAATTGAAAAGATTATTCCAGTCCCTATGTTCTCTTTTTTTTCCTCTCCCTCTGTGTCTTCTCTCTCTTCCTCTTCGTCTTTAAAGGGATTTGTGTTTCTTTGTCTTAATCAAACAAAATTATCTTTCTAGACCGTTTCGTCCCTAGACCCTTTTCTCTCGTCTTTTCTCTCGCCTTCTCGTCCTCCCTCAGAAGGGCTTTTTCATGGAGTCTGATAAAGACATCTCCAACATACAGATCGAGGACTATCGTCATGTTATTGTATCTTTACTGATCGACGGTCACTTGTCATTGTATCCTTACTGATGTGGATGCAACTTGAAAATCTCCGTCTGGCTGTGGTTTGGTGGAAGTGGGTGCTCTCGAGCGGCGCGCGTCACCTAATCCGATCCATAGTTTTTCTAGAGTCCTTTATAGTGCTTTCCATTTCCGAGTCCCTTGATGCAGAGTTCGTCGATGCTTTCTTTTCCCTGGTTTCAACCTTGCCTACCTTGCCTATTGGAACATCTTCCTTGCTTTCTTGCACTTTCAGAGTTTGTGCCTTTTGTAGTTCGCTCAAACGGCCTTTGAGCCTTTGTAATCTGTCGAATTCTTAATAAAGCACTCTATTCTTATGTTGCATCATCGTCTGCTGTGTCTTATAGTCAATCTAACGGTCGTGAAGAATAACTTAGCAAAAACAAAATCAGTCGTAATTTAAACATACGTCAGCCGTTAGTAGTAACTCAGCCAAATTTAAGAAATAAATCTGTCGTGAAGATTAACTAAGTCACTATTATTCAAGTCATTGTAAAACATAGTCAGCCATAATACAACCAAAAGTCAGCATTTAATAATAATATGGTCTCTTAAAATATTAAGTACGCAATCCAACTATGAGTCAACCGTTAAAGAAAAGATATTATATGTAAATCAAACTTCCAAAAAATATAAGTTAGCGGTTTAAAACAAATTAGACTCCGTACTAAAACAACCACGTTAAACCAGAACTCAACCATATAGAAAAGTTGCTAACCGATGGTAAATCAACAGTGAAGCAACACACTAGTATTTTACTTGATGGATGAGATATTTTTAATTCCAAGGTTGAGTTTTCACCTAAAATCATTTTCATTCAAATTCACACAAAATCGTTTTTTTCACAGAACAATAAATCCAACAGATATTATGGTCCATACTTTAATTTGTTTTTCTTTGTTTTCTCTCTCTTCCTCTTTGTCTTTAAAGGGATATGTGTTTCTTCACGTAAGCTCAAACAAAATCCTCATTCTAGAGCGTTTCTTCCCTAGACTCTTTCTCTTGTCTTTTCTAAGGCATTCTCGCCCTACTTTTAGAACGACTCTCTCAAGGAGTCTGATTATGACATCTCAGACATACTGCTCGAGGACCATCGTCTTGTCATTGTATATTTATTGATCGACGATTGCTTGTCGTTGTATCCATACTGTTGGATGCAATTCAGAGCGCTGTTACCCTCGGCGCGTGGATTGGTTGGCGTGGAGAGTCTGTCAAGGATCATAAATTGCGACCAATCCATGGGTTCTTACTCCTGGGGACTTCGACTGGCGTGAGTTCAAGAACAATACCCATCTTACAGGTATTTCTCGCCGAACAACTCAGCAAGAGAAACACGTGGAGTAACTCCTGGAGAATCCTCTCTTTTTATGTTCGCGTGTTTTGCGTTTGTGTATTTTGTAGATCGTTCGATTCGAGCCTACGTAATCTGTCTACTTTTCTTAACGTAATATCATTTCTATCTCGATCATAATCAAACACAATCCAACCGTAATTAAACATAACTCAGCTATAATACAACCAGAAGTCACCAGTCGTCAGTAGTAACTCAATCGTAATGCAACCAGAAGTCCGTCGGGAATGAAAATATTTTATCCATATTCCGTGAATGAAACAGAATTCAGCCATTAAAAAAACATTATTCCTCCGTAGATCGTTCGATCGACATTCGAGCCTTTGTAATATGTCGAGCTCTTTTCTTAAAGATATATCAACTTTTATTTCTTTGTTTCAATGCACAAGAAACCTGAATTCGATAGACGTAATATAACCAGAAATCATCCGTTAAATCAACGTTAATATAACCAGAAATCGAACTTTAAAGAAAATATGATTGTCCAAACTCAGATGTAATAGATAAATTTCAATTCCGTAAATCAGCCGCCTAGAGGCTACTTAGACAAAATTTTAATCATAACTTAGCCGTATAAGACCAAAATTATACTCCGTAATTCAGCCTTCAATACAAAATATAAATATGTAAATCAACCATATTTAAATCATACACATTAAGCCATACCTCATTTGTACCAGACTAAACCAAACACTAAAGAATAAACATTGACACTACGTTTTTCCACGAAAAATGTTAGAGTATTTTTTCCCAAAAATTGTTATCCCCAAAAAATTATATAAATATAACGGGGTATTTTTGAATTTCATTTTTAATGGATGAGTTATCTTATTACTTTCGGCTTAGGTGAGATATGAAACATAATTAAACCAAAAACAATCGGAACGTTTTCAATGGGAGAGTTATCTTATTATTTCCTCTTATTATCTTATTACTTATTATCTTATTATCTTAATAACGGATGAGTTATCTTATTATCTTATTATTTATTACTTCCTCTTCATCTTTAAAGGGAGATGCGTTTCATACGAATTAGTTCTAGAACTTTTTATTTCCTACACTATTATCTATTGACTTTTTTCTGGCCTTCTCGCCCCAACTCTCAGACATGTTTTCTCATAGAGTCTGACATTCTGCTCCTGGTCGACTTTCTAAAACCTACCGTCTTGTCATTGTATTCATACTGAGCGACGATCACTTGACATTATATCTATACTGACGTGGATGCAATATAGATAGTGATCGTTTGCCGAGGATTGTTCGCCCGTGAGGAAGTTCTTGTCGATATTGCTTATGGAGAATTGTCAACTCATGAAAATGAGTGTACATTTGCTTATGGACAATCTTCACGCTGCACAACTTCATGACATCTTTTCCTCCTCCCCGGAACTTCGAGCATCCCCAATCTATCTCCTTTTTTATTTTTGTGTGCTTTGGCGTTTGTGCCTTTTGTAGACCGTTAGATAGGCTTTCGAGCCTTTCTAATCCGTCGACTTTTCTTAATGAAATATCATTTCTATTGTTTTGTATAATTTATTTTGTCCAATCTGGTTCATTTAAAGTTCTTATGCAATAAAATCAGAACTTCAGCCATAAAATGAACAATATCATCATACAATAAATCAGCCGCTCTGAGTAACTCAGCCGTACCAGACAACTCTAGGATCAAATTCGTAAACAATCCAACATCGGAGATCATATTGATCGAAATGATAAACAACAACTATGATCAAATTGATAAACAATACAACGACTGAAGAATAAACGAGAATAACTCAGCCGTAACTATAACTTAAGTCGGCCATAATAGTAAAGTTATACTACGTAAATCAACTTCTTATTTCTTACAAGAGTAAATCAGCACAACTAAACCCTATACTGTGTATAATATTAGCACAATATCGTCAATAATATTTTAAAGATTAACCCTATACCGTAAATAATAATATAATATTACAAGTTGATATGTCTGATTACGCAGCTATGATGGCCTACTAGTCAGCTATTAATGTCTAAGTAGACAACTATGATATGTCATATCACTTGGTAAAGTATGTCTTTTTACGTTACCAATGTAAGAGAACGGGTCGACACTAACGTCGAGATAACATGGAACGAACGCGGTATTTTCGAATTTCATTTTTAATGGATGAGTTAACTATCTTTTTTTTTAAATATTACTAGTTTTCTCCTAAAACACTGTCGTTTAGCCATATTCTTTACGGGTGAGTTCTGAGGCAAAGTTGACTCAGTCGTAACAACTCCAATAACTCAGCTGTTATAACGTAGTAAGTTAGCACTAATAACATACAAATAGTTTCCGTAAATCATCCATCAAAATTTTATCGTCGTAATATGATGATTGGAATAAACTATTAGAACATAGTCGTAACAACTATAATAACTGAGCCATATTTTATTTAAATATAACTCAGCCTTTAAAAGAGTACGTCTGATTATTAATTAATATCGAGAAAACTTGAAACTCGTTTAAATAACCTAAATAATAATAAAAAAATACACTGTTAAGATGTCGTATTACGAGGCTTTGATGACTTTTTACCTTACAGAGGTAGAGTACGTCTGTGCATTAATAACTTATGAAATGATAGCTATTAATTTTAATTAAAACATTATATGTAATTCACACTGAAGAATACATAAATGTCTTATTACCTGGCTATGATGTCTTATCACACAGCTATTATGTCGTATTACAAAGCAAATGAGATCTTATTAATTACCGAGGTAAGTAATTGAAACAAAATCGTTTTTACAAACGCAACAGACGTAATTGTTTTCAAGGGCTGAGTTTTCACCCAAAATCGTTTCCATACTTAAATGTGTTTCCCACAAAAGTGTTTTTCTCCTAGAACCTACAAACAATTGGCTAATGCATAAGAACTAGGTTCATAATCAATCAAACAGATAAGATTATTCCAGTCTCTAATGCTCCCTTTTTTTGGTATTCCTCTCTGTTTTATCTCTCTTCCTCTTCGTTTTAAAGGACATGCGTTTCTTCACGGTAAACGCAACAAAATATTAATTCTAGACTGTTTCTTCCCTAGACTCTTTCTCTGACCTTCTCGCCGAACTCAGCCGGAGAAACTCCTTGATAACATTCCAGGACAATATTGCTTATAGAGGTTTATCGCCGCATGCAAAAGAATGTTTCTTTCTCCTAACTTCACATCTTTATGATCGGTCGGAGATTGTAATCGGTCGCACCGTTTCATTTTTTCCATTTTACCTCATTTCATTGACGATGTCATGAAAATGTTAAGCTAGGAGAGAAGATGCATTCTTTTGCATGTGTGAGGTATGGCTAAGTTAATATCATCATACTATACAAAATAAAACACGCAAAATCGTTTTCTCCCAAAATCGTTTTCTCCCAAAACCGTTCCCTCCCAATATCGACGATCACGAGATTCCGAGCAGACATGTCAGATAACGCAGATCTATCTCCTCTGTATTTTTGCGTGCGTTGGCGTTTGTACCTTTTCGTAGATCGTTAGATCGGCCTTCGAGCCTTTGTAATCCGTGTACTTTTCTTAATGATATATCATTTCTATTGTTTTTGTATCATTTCTTTTGTCCAATCTGGTTCATTAAAGTTCATATGCAATAAAAGGAGAACTTCAACCATAAAGTGAACAATATCATCATACTATACAAAATCAAACACGCATAATCGTTTTTACCCACAATCATTTTCTCCCAGTATCGCCGATCACAAGAATTCGAGCAGACATGTCAGATATTGCATATAGTTTACCGATATAGTAAGGCTGAGTTTATACTTTACGGCTGAGTTTTGTGACAAAGTTGACTCAGTCGTAAAAACACTTATAACTTAGCCGTTATAACATAATAAGTTAGTACTAATAACCTGAAGAATGTATCCCTAAATCATCCATCAAAAATTTATTGTCGCAACTTGATGAGTGGAATAGACTATTAAAGCATGTGCATTAATGTATCTAAAGGGGTTATAAAGCTTAAAAATAAATATATATATACAATTAAATTTACAGATATTCTTTAGAACCTGTTCTTAAATAAGGATTTCTATAAGTGTATTAGTGCCCCATACGTGTCACTTTTTAATTGGAAGGAGAAAAACATAAAAGTCGAATGAATAGTGTTTAAAGATATCGGTTTGGGTAATAACCGAAAACCAAACAAATATAAAAAATATATATATATTCATAAAATTTTCGGTATAGACCGAAACCAAACCGAATATTTGATTTTTTTCTTTTATTTTAATGTATTTCTACTAATTTTTCGGTATAGACCAAATCAAAACTGAACCAAAATAATCGAAACCAAATCGAAATTTTTTGGTTATTTTTTTGTTGCTCTCAAAATGTCGCAAATATGATGTCCAATCGAAATCAAGCTCGGGATAGAATAAAACATGATCAACTAAAAGCGGTTTAATATTAATAAATTTAATCCAATTTTGGTTTAAGAACCCCTTAATGAGTATCTATGAATGAGAGGAAAATTAATAAAAATATTTTTAGGGTTCTTAATTATTGGGAGTAGTGTAAATAATATTAAACTATTGTTAAGAATCCCATGATGTAGTTCTATGGATAAACATGGTCGTAGGACCTAGCCGTAACAACTATTATAACTCAACCGTATGTTATTTAAATATAACACAACCGTTGATCGTAATCAATCCAACGAACACAATTATTTCAGTCTTTACTTTCTTTTTTCTTTCCCTATTTTTGTCTTCTCTCTCTTCCTCTTCGTCTTTAAAGGGAGATTATAAGCTGATTCATATTCATCTATTAATCAAATCTAATGTATTCTAACGCAACTATATTGTCCTATAGCTGGAGTCTGATAATGACATCTCCGCCATTCTTCTCATGGACCATCGTCTTCTCGTTGTATCTATGCTGATCGACGGTCGCTTCCTGTTGTATCTATGATGACGTGGATAGAGTAAGAAAACAGTGACCGTCGAGCCGTGGATTGGGTACAAACTTACTTTACCAATTCATGGTTTTCTCTTCCTCTGGATGTCTCCGACATTGTTGGCCTATGCAACTCTTGGAAGAGAGATCTTTTTCCTATTTACACTTTCTTTTAACCTCATATTTTCCTGCATCCTATATCTTCTCCTTTTTTATATCGTTCGATCTGCCTTTGAGTCTTTGTAATCTAACGAGTTGTCTCAATGAAACATCATTTCTATCTCTGTTTTAATACACAACAACTCAACCATTATTATAAAGTAACTCAAAATTCATATCCATTAACATTCGTTAATCAGCTGTGCAGAGTAATTGAGGCTTAGTTAAACCATAAGCGAGCCGTTGAAGTAAAAATTTACACGTCAATCAACCTTAATTAATTATTATATCAACCACATTTAACCAGAACTCAGTCGTACCACAGTAAACCTAAACACTAAGTATTATATCAAATACTATACGTTTTCCTACCAAAAGTAAATAGGGATAATTAAGGGACACCTTAACACTATAATTTGATATAACATAACTAAACTGTATCGCAAAGATCAATAACTCAGTTGTATCTCTATTTGAATATTTTACTAAGCCGTAATAGATAAATTATATTCAATAATCGGTCAGAAATTGTAACTGAACCAAATATCAAATGTAAATCAGCCGTCAAAACAAAATATAACCCTTAATTCAGCCGTATTAGACTAATTATTTTCAAAAAATCAGCCAAAAATAGTAAACCAGCGAGAATCATAATCAGCCGTATAATACAAATTTCTACATCGTAAATAAGCCGTGTAAGACAAATTTCTACATCGTAAATCAACCCTTAAAGCAAAAATTTACTCTGTAAATCAGCCATAATATTTTTATACGTAATATTAGGGTTAATGTGTTAATATTTAAATATTTCTTATATAGTGCTTATGAATGTGTTATTCAAATTTTAACGTTAAGGTGTCCCTTAATATTATTTACTTTTGGTAGGAAAACATATAGTGCTAATATTACGATGTCTTATTACGTGGCTATGATGTCTTATCACACAACTATTATGTCTTTTAACGTTACAGATGTAAGAGAGCGAGTCGACACTAGCATCGAGATAACATGGAACGCGGTAGTTTCAAACTGGAAATTTCATATATAATGGCTAAGTTATATAGTTTTTATTTACATACGGATTGAGTTATCTAATCTATATTTACGTAAATCAGCCGTGGATAGCATATTTAGTTTTTTTTTCTATTGTCGTTGATCGTAATCAATCCAACAGATAAGATTACTCCAATCTTTAATTTCATTTTTTCTCTCCCTCTCTGACTTCCCTCTCTTCCTCTTCGTCTGTAAAGGGAGATGCGTTTCTTCGTCCCTAGCCTCTTTCTCTCGTCTTTTCTCCCGCCTTCTCGCCCTGCCCTCAGAAGGGCCTTTTCATGGAGTCTAATAACGACATCTACAACATACTGCTCAAGAACCATCATCTTGTCATCATATCATTACTGATCAACGGTCACTTATCCTATATAAGAGTGTGATTTATGCAGGATTCAAGACAGTGCACGTTGGGCCGTGGAGTGGTGGGCGCGGTGTTTCTGGAGAGCCACGATTTGCCGACTTAGCTCAATGGCTTCTCCTCTTCTCCGGGACTTAGTGACCTTGAATTTGCCTTTATGTAGTTATATTGCTTATGGAGATGTATCCACTTATGAAAAAGAATGTATCTTCATGACATGGTTTCATCCTCCCCGAGATTTTGAGCATCCCCAATTTGTCTCATCTTTATTTTCGCGTGCTTTGGGGTTTGTGCCTTTTGTAGATCGTTAGATCGACCTTCGAGCCTTTATAATCCATCGAGTGTTCTTAATGAAATATCATTTCTATCTAATTGTTTCAATACACAACCATAAGTAAAACAAAACTCAGCCCTCTTAGATAAATTATATTCAATGAATCAACCAGAAATAATAAATCAGTCGTAATTTCAAACGTAAATCAGCCGTATTATAAGCAAAAATCAACCGTTAAAGAAAATATTATTAACCATAATTCGTAAATCAGCCTTATAATACGAAATAAATCACCCTTTATTACTTATAAGTATGCCTTATGAGGCAAAATTCATTTCCGTAAATCAGCCGTATAAGACAAAATTATACACCGTAAATCAATTCCAGAATCAGCCGTATAGAGAATTTGCTAAATCTGAATTTACCCGTAGAGAAACACACCGGTTTTTACTTTATGGCTGATATATGTTTGATTCAAAGGTTGAGTTTTCACAAAAAATCGATTTTATCCAAGAACCTACACACAATTGGACGGAACTCCACAACGGAGGACCATTCGCTCATCGTTTTGTGTCGTTGATTATAGTCAATCCAACGGGTAAGATTATTACAATATTTAATTTATTTTTTATCTTCCTCTTTGACTTCTCTTTTCCTCTTCGTCTTTAAAGGGAGATGCGTTTCATAGGAATTAGTTCCATAATTTTTTCTTCCATAGACTCTTTCTATTGACTTTTCTCTGGCCTTCTCGCCCCAACTATCAAAAGGGCCTTCTCATGGAGTCTGATAATGACATCTCGGCCATTCCGCTCCGGGTCGGCTTTCTCAAGCCTGTTGTCTTGTCTTTGTATTCATACTGAGCGACGATCACTTGACATTGTATCCATAATGACGTGGATGCAATATAGATAGTGACCGTTGGGTCGAGGATTGCGTCATATTGCTTATGGAGATTTCTTATGGAAATTTATACGTTCATAAAAATGAATGTATAATCTTCAAGCTTCAAAACATCATGACATGTTTTCCTCCTCCCTGGGACTTCGAGCCTCCCCAATCTGTCTCCTCTTTATATTATGGCGTATTTTGGCGTTTGTGCCTTTTGTAGATCATTAGATTGGCCTTTGAGCCTTTGTAATCCGTCGACTTTTCTTAATGAAATATCGTTTCTATTTTTTATCACTTCAATTGTCCAATCTGTTTCATATAGAGTTCATATGCAATAAAATTAAAACTTCAGCCATAAAAAACAATATCATCATAAATAAATCAGCCGCTCAGAGTAACTCAGCCGTATCAGACAACAACTAGGGTCAAATTGATAAATAATCCAATGTATGAGATTAAATTGATCGAATTGATAAACAACAACTATGGTCAAATTGATAAAAAATCCAACGGCTGAAGAGTAAACTAGAATAACTCAACCGTAACTATAACTTAAGTCCGCCGTAAAAGTAATGTTATACTACATAAATCAGCCCCTTATTTCTTACCACAATAAATCAGCACAACTAAACCCTATACTCTGTATAATATTAGCACAATATCGTCAATAATATTTTAAAGATTAACCCTATACCGTAAATAATAATATAATATTACTAGTTGAGATGTCTGATTACGCTGCTATGATGGCCTACAAGTCAGCTATTAACGTCTTAGTAGGCAGCTCTGATATGTCATATCACCTGGTAAATTATGCCTTTTTACGTTACCGATGTAAGAGAACGAGTTAGCACTAACGTCGAAATAACATGGAACGAATGCGGTATTTTCGAATTTCATATATAACGGATGAGTTATATAGTCTTCATCTACGTCGTGGCTAAGTTATAGGAAAACATCATTAATTTCTTTTTTCTCTGCTACCGTTGATCGTAATCAATCCAACGGATAAGATTCTTCCAGTCTATAATTTCTTTTTTCTCTCCCTCTTTTTCTTCCCTCTCTCCCTATTACCTGGCTATGATGTCTTATCACACAACTATTATATCGTATTACGAAGCAAATGAGGTATTATTACTTACCGAGATAAGTAACTGAAACATTGTCGTTTAGCCATTTACACTATACGACTGAGTTTTGAGACAAAGTTGACTCAGTCGTAACAACTCTGATAATTCAGCCATCATAACATGAAACACATTTTAATAACCTAAATAATAACTCATTAAAGGATAACTATTAAATACGTAGTTATAGCGATCTTTCGTGTTTAAGAAGGGTGTATAAAAAGGGTATTACCAAGGGTTCACATCTCTCAATCAGTTGATAAGAAAAATGGCGAAACATATTTCCGATAACAACGTCGACCCATGTTACCGCATATACCTACAACGGATGATATAGCCGTCAGATTCATCAACGGATTCATCAACGACTTCATCAATGGATGTGGAGTTCGAGAGTGAAGGGAGTGGTGGAGGAAAAAGGGTGGGGGAGGAATCAGTTCGAGTAGTTGAATCGGGTGAAGTATGAGTTTTGGGGGAATGAGCACTCCGGCTGATGGCATGCCGTCGGTCAAGGCACCGTCGTTTCCAAAAATGGTCAAATTCCCGCAACCGTCACATAATGATGGATCTATCTGTATCACAATGTCGTTTGCTACTAGACAGACGTCCAAACCGGAGGACCGTAAGAGAATCGAGAATACAATCAAAATGCTTCAGGGCATTCTCAAGCAGATTGAAGACTGAAGAATAATTAGGTTAAGCTTTTTTATTATTATGTATTGTTTGTTTTGAAGTGCCTTTTTACATCGTACGATCGACCTTCAAGCCTTTGTTAATTCGTTGACATGTCTTAATGAAATATCATTTTGAGTATGTATTTTTTTTTAAAACACAATAAACTTTAACAGTAACGAAAACACAATTCAGCCGTGTAAGAAAAAAATCAAACATAACTCAACCATAAACCAAAAAATAGTCAGCCATCTCAACTATAATAACAGCCATAAGTCAATTTTATAATCCCAATTCAACCATCTCAACTCTAATTACAGCTAAACAATATTATAATCCTAACTCAGCCGTTGATGTAAACACAAGACAGCCGAGTAAGAAATATTTATGTTGGTTCCGTGAATTTTATGTAACTTGTTCAAGTTATGACGGTTCCGTATAATTTATGTGTCTGCTCAAGAAATATTTATGTTGTTTGAAGAAATATCTTGTTTTTTTATTTACATTGTGGTTGAGGTATGAGACAAGGTTCTTCTACAAGGTTATAAATCAATCGATTCTTTAGACTACGAGCATTTTGTAAAATATAAATCACAAGCTCTCTCTCTCCCTTGCTTCCTTGGTATCCCGACCACTTGAACGTTTCTAGACTCGATAATAAACATTTAGGAACGATACTTGGTTGATTCCAGTGAGGCTGATAAGTCCTTCGATGACCCTAAGTTTAAATATAAGAATTAATGTCTTAAACAACAAAATCCTTAGTAGGTTATCGAAGAATCTTACATCTATTGTGAAGAGCTCTAGTTCTCTTAAGTTAGGAGAAACTTTGAGCAATTGAACAAGAACATTCTTGTATGTACAAACCTTCAGATGTTTAAGCTTGTTGAAGACAAACCCAACATCAAACACAACCTGCACAGTGAGTATTAGAATCACTTACAGAAGATTCTATAAATGTTACCTTTGAGATATTGTGGAATGATAGGCATAATGTCAAACGTCTGACTGATTGAATTGAACCGATAATTTTAACAAACAAGCTAAACAGAACTTTGAGAAATGCCTCCTTCAACTTAGGCATATTTGTCAAAGTGTGCAGATGCTCAAAAGAAAATTCAAGTTTCAGATACTTCAAAGAAGGAGTATCTATCACAAACTCATCCAAGTCGTAAGTTATACAAAGTGATAAACGTTGTAAAGATGGGACTCTCACTATCATCTTTCCCCCATCGGAAAATTCATACACTGATAGATCTTTAAGAAGAGGAAAATTAGATAAAAGCCATGGAAGAGAATCATTATTTTCATAACTCACATCCTGAAGTCGCAAAGTTTTAAGAGAAGGAAGACTACACATACGAGGAACATCCATATAAATGACTTTTTGGAGTTTCAAGGTCACGAGAGATTTGCAGGTATACAAGCTACTCGACAATATATCACCCCCATTATTAGGAGAATGAAAAATATCAAGCTCACGTACATCATGAGAAATTGCAAATTGAACCCACGTATTGAAATCGTCGGGCTTCATATCTAAGCAAAACAGGTGGAGACTGAATCTTTCTATAGCAGGAGCTTTATATAATGGCAAATTTTTTATAAGAAAACAATGTAAGCTTTCAGACTCATATTCATGTGTATTACTAAACTCTAGGTTAGGCAACCACATCCAAAGANTTCAGACAAAATATTAGTTGATGCAACAACTTTTGTTGGAAGATAAGATAATATCTTAATCAACAATTCATCAGACAACACACTGATTTTCCCCATCTCTTGTATTATACTGGTACTATCTAAAGAAATTTAGGTAGCAACAAAACAAAAACTAGAATAGCAGAAGAGGTGCGAGTGACGTTTTTTAACTGAGAGAGATGATAAAAATGAGGATTTAGCCTTTTCTAGATTGTTCGATCGGCCTTCGAGCCTTTGTAAACTTGAAAGTATAGTGAGCGACAATAGAGAACATCTATTTGGGTAGCTTAGGATGTTTGTGAATGGAATGAAGAGAAAAACTTGGGTAGCTCTAGCACTTGACTTGTTCTTGTTATGGGTAGAACTAGGCTTGGAATAATGAGATTGACATGGAAGGCTTGAAAAGATAGAGAAAAGTATGGGTATAAAGAAAAAAATCACCAAGACGAATGAAAAAGATGAAAAAGGGATAGAGTAAAGGAAGCGAAAAGCTTATTAGACTCTAGAAATGAAAAGAAAACATGGCTTCTAAGTAGAAACGCTAAAGAAAAGAAAAAGAAAAAAAGAGAAGAAAAAAGCCTTGGAGTTGAATAGAAAGAAAAGTCTAGTCTTAAGAAGAAAAATCCCTAAGTCAAAAAGAGAAGAAAAATGGTGAAGAAAAAGAGTTCAAAAGAATAGGATTGGGTAGATGTAAAAGTCTAAGTTTGAGAGAATATAGATGTTCAAAGTTCTATGCCCCATTGCTCTTTATCTTTCCTGATTTTGCTATAATTCTTTCACTCCGTGAGAGAAACCAAATTACAATCGACATTCATGACTTGTGTGGAACCTTCTCTTTTGCATTGGAGTCCCCATTAGTCTGAACCAATTGAAACTATTGTGTGCCTTGTTCATGTTTTACTCACTAATAATGAATGTAGGAAGACAATCTAAGCTAGTTAAGTAGATCGCCTTAACTTGGTAATAATAGCGGATTGTGATATTGCTTGAATGATGAGATGAGTATGTATTCTAGGTTGAGAATGTTTTGTCTTTGGTTCTGAAGTTCTTGTTTTTCAAACCTCGACCCTTTGCTTAGATTTTGTTTTGCTTGAAGGCAAGCAAAAGATAAGTTAGGGGGATTTAATGTATAATATTGTTAATGGTTTTGATCATTTGTTTTCATGTATTTTGCATTAGATTAGGATGCATTTAGAGTCCTCTAGGTTACATTTGCATTGCATCTGACATTTCAGGTGTGAAGTTGAACTTAAGCTGAAGAATGGATCAAAAGAAGCATTTTTGGAGCAAAATGGGACAAGTCTCGGATCTTAAAGCAGGTACCGGTTAGCTGAGACTGATACCACAAACCTGTGCAAGAAAAGACGACACACGGGTGACCAATACCGGTCACGCATGAGACCGGTACCACATACCGGGACAGAAGAGTAGAAACTTCACACAAAGCTCAGACCGGTCATGATCCTCACCGGTGCACTGATCGGTCCTCACCCCATACACAAACAACAACATCATACCGGTCACGGGTACCGGTCAGTCTGACCGGTACTAGTACCATGTTTTGAGTTTAATGGCGTATTTTTTTGAAATTTTTGGGTTAAGTATAAAAGGTAGCCTAAAGAACTAAAACCCTAGTTTTTTATTCTCTTAAGTTTTTTTTAGATCTAAGTTTCTTTCTTCTCAAGAGCCCTTTGTAACCTTGAGTTTATCTTTTATTGCATTTGTTTTCTTTGATTTCTCTTTTTGATTATTTACTGATTTCCATTTCCTTCTCTTGTTTCCTCTCACAAATCATGTCTAGAAACTATCAAAGTGGTCTAGGCATGAATTGTGAGGAGTCTTATATAACTATGGATTAAGGTAGATTAGAGCTGGATTTTGATTGTTAGTGATGTTTATGGCTAATTAGAATACTATATTCTTCACATCTATGAGTTTAATGTTTAAATTTGTTTGATCCCCTTATCCATGAACCTAGAGAATTTCACACCCGAAAAGTGTTTGATGAAATTTCTAAACCAAATATTTGTGTTAATTTTCATTCATTTCCAAGGGATTATGTTTGGAATGTTAAATTGTTGTATGAAATTGTGTGAATTGGTTCTTAATTATTTTTTCTTCCAAGAGATTGTTTAGAAATCATGATTGGGAAATAAATTTTTATCATGAGAATGAACTAGTCTAAAATTGAGATTCCTAGACATAAGATAAATCTATTTTGATGAAATTGAACATCAATAGCATGAAATTGACTTCCCAATCCGATTACCCTAGTCTATATGCTTGTTTTAATTCCTGAATTACATTTTCTTCGATCTCGTTGACATTTTGGTTGACTTTTGTGTTTTGCTTTGTTTTAATTAAATTGTTTCATTAGGATTGTTAGTGACAAAATAATTCTTATTCGACTTAGACTAAGTGAATTCTCTATAGTACTAGTACGTGATTCACTCCCAGATTGGTTCGACATTTTGAACCCTTCTATACTATAATTGATTGCATAAAAGAAAAACTCTCTTTTCAGAAAGCTTCTATGCAAACATAAACTCGCCTCGCGGGTTCTAGCATCCAACTCGCCTTGCATGTTCTAGCATCCAACTTCTTGTGGGTGGCATGGGACATATGATAAATTATACAATGCTAAATGGTGGAGAACTCTTTCACCAGAGGTAGTAGACCTCACCCCATTGCGAAACGTGGAAACTAGTGAAAGAAGAGAGGACAAAGGACAAACAGAAAAAGAATTCCACATGGAATAACAATCCCCCCTCCCTCTAGAACCCCTTTTGATTATTTATTATCCATGTCTTGTTTGATTGTTTTGCTCATGTATAAGTAGTTTCATGATTAGATCTAGGATTTTCAAAAAGGGAAAATTATTATTCATGTTATATTAGGGTTTTGAGAAAAAAGAATTTAGTTTAGATCCTTTCTTAGCTATTGGTTTTTAATCTTGATTTAATATGACAATTTAGATCTACTATTAGGAGTTCATTATAATGTTTGACAAGCAATATTAGATCACCAAAAAGTAGTGTTAGGAAAGTTTAGACTAGTGATTAGACAATGCTAGTTAGAATCGATTAATCTTGTTAACTTTACTAAATTTTGCTCATTTTAGACTTGCCTAGATCAGACTTAGTCAATGAAAGTTAGTATACTGAGATTTCTAGGTTCTTGATTTTAGCATAGAGTGATATTTGTTAGAGGTCAAAGAGTTAGCTAGGCGTAGATTTAACGTTCATGACCATGAGGTTAGTCTACTGTAGAAGTTTGAGTTTAGGGAACATTAGTAGATTTTTCTTATACTAGACTCACCTAGATCGAACGTAGTCAATGAACGTTAGTCTATCGAGATTTCTAGGTTCTTGACTTTAGAATAGAGTGACACTGTGTTAGTGATCAAATGGTTGGTAGGCATAAATTTAGCATCACAGGGTTAGTCTACTTTAGAAATCGAAGTTGTAAGACCTATATTTCCCAAGCAGTTCCCGAAACTCCCTTAGAATTTCTTAGGTTTGGTTGTCTGCTTATCTTTACATTCCTACTTTTATTGACTTGTTTTTATTGCTTTCAGTTCTGTTAGTTACAAATCACCATCTCTTACTATTTTTAATTTTAGTTATTATTAGGTTGAATTGTCTATTTGTGATTTATTTTGTGTATTTGCAAATATATCTAAAATAAAACATGAAGGTATCAACATGCTGAATCGATGGAACTTGGAAATATAGTGAAGCCACTAGTGGTTTAGGTTGGATCCTCCATCTCTAAGACGCTACTATTGATCTCATCAGAATGTGATGATCAAGAAAAGGAATATCACCCTTACATATGGAGTTACAAAGTTTGATATGAACCATTAACTGTATAAACAAACGACTACACTTCTGCATCCACTATGTCAAAGATTCCCAAGATCTGGTCAGAATGTTATCGAAGTCAGATGAGTGGTCGACCTTTTCTTCTAAGCGCAACAAACTGAAGGAAGTATAAGAGTAACCCAACACATCAATATGGTCTAGAAACCGAGAACAAATAATTTCATGGCGACCTTACGAAGAACACACGTAAGAGGAAGATGATCTTTTCACATTTATGAACGGTGCTACCTCGCTGGTTGATTGTAAAACAATTACCCTTCACAAATTCAAACTAGTTTGTAATTTATTCGTGTCAAAAAAATGTTTCAAAACCAATTCCATATGTTCTACACGCTTGAAAGTTTGAGTTTTCGAGATTGTTTACATCTCTATAGTATTATTTCAGAATCACTTTTAAGAATATAACCTTGAAATCATTAAAATATTACATGATATGCCATTAGAAAAAAGAATTTAAAGAATAAAATAAAAATATTCATTAGGGATAAATTTGGAAATATATATAGTTTTCATTAAGCGTAAAATCAAAAATATATGTATTAATAGAAAATTGAAGATTAGAATAATTAAATACATAATTTTGAAAATATTAAAATATTATAATTAGAATAAGTTAAACTTAATATTTTTAATATATTTTGTTGGATTAAACTAGATTTTTTTAACGAATATAAAATATTCATTAAAAGATCTTTTTCGATTAGATTAGTTTAGTACATAAATTCGATTTTCATACTTCAAATAATTTAAACTTAATATTTTAATATAATCTATTGGATTAAAATATAATTTATGAAAAATATAAAATATTCAATAAAACTTATTTTTACCTAAAAAATATTTAAATATTTAGTTTCGATTAAATAACTTAAATATATAATTTCTAGATTTTTAAAAAATTATGTTTCGAATAATTTAAACTTAATATTTTTAATACATTTTATTGGATTAAAATTGATTTCTTGAAATGAATCTAAAATATTCAATAAATAATATTTTGACCTACGGGTAAAATCTTGACCCAAATTCAACATATAATTTTTGAAAAATTGAACAACTAATTTGACTAATTAATATTATTATTCTATAGAAAAAAAAATATTCTAAAATTATATAAACAAAATTATAAAATCACACATTTAAAATTAAAATATATATTTATAAAATTAAAAATGTCATAATATTATAGTTTCAAACATCACCCCGCATGTAATGCGGGTACAATACTAGTTAACTACAAAGTATAATGTTTTCGTGACAATGGCTTAAATTTTTCTATTAAAATCCATTTACATTTATTTTAATTTTTATATTTTTAGCTTTTTGAGTATCATCAAAAGTAAACATATATTTAAAAAAAATTGGAATAACAAGCTATATAACATGCTAAACGTATATTTTTTCAAAATATCTCAAAATTGATTTACAAATATCAAAGTTAATATAAACCTAAAAATTGCATAACTAAAGCAACCATATATTCTATATAAATCAGTGCATTAATAGTTTTAACATATATAAATACTATACATTTATTAAAGATATGGTCTTTGTCTTGAATAAAAAGAGTAAAATATAGAGAAGCAAAAAAACACACTACAATTATCCATTAAACAATGAAAAAAAAATCAGAAAACTTTAGATCACTAGATTTATGCCAAAATTATCAAAATTTTAACTAATCCAAGTAAATTTATTTTTGTATATACTTATCATTAACTATCAAATTTTCTTTGATTAAACCTTGATTTCCATAAAAATTAACCGTTAAAACGGTTGATTTTTGTTATATTTAAATAACTTAGTAAATAAAAGTTTGATATTTAAATGACATTAATTTTAGATTTAAGATTTATTTGGTTTATCTAAAGTTATTTTTTTAATATAAATTTAAAAGTTTATTTTTAAATATTTAATGATTTTACAAATTTTTGTTATAATGCATTCAGTAAAAAAGTTATTTCAAAGTATCACAAATAAATCATCATTTTTATTTTTAAATTGTACATGTAATCACATATGAATTGTGAAAATTTCGATATGTTTGACCGTTAGTAGATAGATCTTAAACGTTTTAAGTTACAAATCTTATAAGTAACGTGTGTGTTTTTTTTAAAAAAAGTTTACGAAGGAACGTGAGAAGTGGATGAATATTTTTTGTAATAATATTAATTATAAAATCAAGTGAATGAAGTTGAGAAATTCTTGAAAGTTTCTACATCTAATATTGAAAGGGGAAAGTGACGAGTCCATCATGCAACCCAAATGCCATGGTTTTCAAATAATTTTCAAGTGAGCCAAAACCCATCTGAAACATTGGCAAAGTAAAAGAGAGTCCATTAGATTAATGGTGGAGCTTACAAATACGTTAAGTTAACGTATTATTTATTACGGTTTTTGACGAGAGATTATCGTGAGGCATAGACAGAAATTAACCTATTTAGGCAAGATAAGAGATCAAGTGTTAAGTCTCTTGAGTCTTGGTTCTTTCTGTCTTGAGTTATTGTAACAGTCCTTTAATACAATAGTGGATTGCTTGAGAAAGTGTATCTCTCCCCAGACGTATTGAAAGGGAATTGGGTCACCAAATCTCGTATTCTTTATTTTTGCTCAACCTACAAATCTGTATCAAGGTCAATTGATCAAGTTAGCTGAATAAAAAGCTAAGGAAGAGGTTTAATTAAATCGAATTAAATCCTCACAAATGGTATCAGAGCATCAGGTTCTAGCGGGTAGAAGATTTCAGGTTCGGTTTCAGATTCTGATTTGGTTTTAGAAGCTAAATTCTGAGGTTAAATGGAAGGAGGTCTGTGCAAGGTTGATGTAGAAAAGTTTGATGGTAAGGGGGATTTTGGGATGTGGAAGTTCAAGATGATGATGTACCTGAAACTTCAGGATCTAGATTTTGTGTTGAAAGAGACAGAAACAAGCAGTTCCGACAACGACAAAGACACCCAAACTCGCCCCTTGACTGCTGTCCAAAAGCAAGAAAAAGACAGAAGAGTCAAGAACATAATCTGCTCAAATCTAAGCAATCAGGTGCTAAGAAAGGTTATGAAACAGACTACTGCTAAAGGAGTTTGGAAAGCATTAGAACATGACTACCAAACAAAAGCCCTACCAAACAGAATCTATCTAAAGCAAAGGTTCGCTAGCTACAAAATGGACGAGCACAAGAGTGTAGAAGAGAATCTAAATGAGTTTCTGAAGCTGGTAAATGATCTAGCAAGTCTAAATATAACCATAGGAGATGAAGATCAAGCAATTCAGGTTTTGTACGAATTACATAAACAGTTTGATTCGCTGGTTCATACTTTGAAGTATGGAAATGGAAAAGATACACTTACCTTGAGTGAGGTGACAACTTCAGCATATGCAAAAGCGGTTCAACTCAGAGAAAGTGGTCTCCTTGCTAAGTCAAAATCTGGTGCTGAAGGTCTTGTAGTAAGCAGGGGCATACCTGAAAAGAAAAATCAGAATCACAGAGGTAGATCCAAGAGCATAAATTTCAGATCTAAATCAAGAGGTAAAGTCAGCCTAAGACAAGAGAATGTTGGTCTTGTGGTAAAGAGGGTCATTACAAGAGAGATTGTCCTGATAAGAAGCAATGGAAACAAGCAGAAGCAGCAAACATTGCACAAGAAAAGGAATTACCTATGGTACTAACAACAAGCACTCAATACAACAAAGATGAATGGGTGATGGATTCAGGTTGTACGTTTCACATCACACCTAACAAAGATGTGTTATTTGATCTAAAGGAGTTCGATGGAACTAAAGTTATGATGGGAAATAACACATACAGTGAAGTCAAGGGAATGGGAAAAATCAAGATCATCAACCACGAGGGAAGATCTGTGATACTAAGTGATGTGAGATATATGCCTACAATGGGCATAAATCTGATTTCCTATGGACAGCTTGAGACAAGTGGGTGCAAGTATGAAGGAGAAAACTTTAAGGTAATTTTTTACAAAGAGGGACAACAAGTGATTTTTGGAAAATACAAGGATGGAATCTATCATTTACAAGGAACAGTTGTGAAAGGAGAAGTGAATGTGGCCAGAACAGAAGTTGATATGACTAACAGATGGCATTCTCGTTTGGGTCATATGAGTCTCAAGAACATGAATTTTCTGGTTAAAGAAGGTTATCTAGATTCAAAGGAGGTTCATACTCTAAAGTTTTGTGAAGAGTGTGTGTTCGGTAAACTACACGAGCAAGGTTTTCCAGAGGGAAAACACACTACTTGAAGCACTCTAGAGTACATTAACAGTGATTTATGGGGTTCATCAACAAATGAGCCAAACTTATCGGGTTGCAGGTATTTTCTTACATTCATTGATGACTACTCAAGAAAAGTATGGATCAAATTCTTAAGGAGCAAGGATGGGGTTTTTGAGGCATTTTCTGAGTGGAAAATTCTGGTGGAAAATCAGATTGGCAAGAAAATCAAATATCTAAGGACTGATAACGGGCTGGAATTCTACAATAATCAGATGGATAAATTGTACAAAGAATCAGGAATTACAAGGCATAGAACTTGTGTGTACACACCGCAGCAGAATGGTGTATCTGAGAGGATGAACAAAACAATAGCAGATAAAATCAGATGTATGTTGGCTGAAACTGGGCTGGAAAAGAAGTTTTGGGCTGAGGCTGTATCAACGACATTTTATTTTATAAATTGGTCTCCTAATTCTGCGTTGAAGTTTAAGATTCCAAAAGAAGTCTGGACAGGGACGCAAATTAACTACAATCATCTAAGGAGATTTGGGTGCATTGCTTATGTTCATACTACACAAGATAAGATGAGTCCTAGAGCTGTTAAGGGGATTTTCATGGGATATCCACAAGGCACTAAAGGGTATTGAGTATGGCTGCCAGAAGATGGGAAAAGCACAATCAGTAGGAATGTGGTATTTGATGAGGAGAAGTTGTATAAAGATCAGATTAAGGATGAAAATCTAACGGAAGTGAAAGGTTCTGAGAAGAGGAAGAAAGTCACTTTCAGTGCTGATCTAATACTTGGGAGCAGCAACTAGAATTTTGGGAATGGATATTATGAGAGACAGAAATAAAGGTGTTAAAGCTCTCACAGGAAAGGTATCTTAAACAAGTTTTAAGAACATTTAACATGGGAGATAGCAAGGTTGTGGTGACCCCATGTAATTCTCAATTTAAGCTAAAAAGTTTGACAGAAGAAGAGTTAATTACAGAGTCACATTTGACGAGTTCAGTACCCTAT
>OVAO01000053.1:0-33713 GCA_900406285.1 Biscutella auriculata
ATTACTCCCGGTTGTAGTCATGATCATCACAGCTACTGTCAGGTTCATATTTTGCTAAAATCTTAACCGCCTTAAGAGAACCTCTCTATAAATGCGGTAAATAATTATACGTCATATTGTTCCTCAGTTCCAACATGTCATCCATGGATTGTAGCAACAATGATTTCATAAGTGTAGCCAACATGTCGAAACATTCGTCTCTTCTTTCGACATTCATGCAGACTAGAATGAGGCCGTAGAGAAATTGTGCCTTGATGTGACCTTTCTGTGCAGCGGCTTTTAATTGTGCCACCCCTTCCTCTAGTCCGTCGCTCCCTCTGTAGTGGAAGAAGGTAGTTATTCCTTCCCAGTACAAGGCCTTGGGATTCCCAGCTTCACAAAATTCTCTCATGGCCACGACCAAACTTCTTAACGCATCACTATATTCATTGGTTGGAAGAAAGTTGAGGGGACCTAGATGACATTCTTTGCGAAGTGCTTTAGATTTCCAGTGGGTTCTAAACGAGTTTGATACCTTTCGAGTTGTGCACCATTAATGAAGCTCAACCTTGTCACACGTTTCGTGATATCTTCCATAAGTTTGTTGGGTAAATTATCCAGAGAAGATACACTTGTATTGTTTGCCATCTTCACCCCGTTTTATTTTTTACTTTCCTCTTACTCTTCTTACTCTGTTTTTTTGTTTTTTTAAGAAGACAAATTAATATGTTCCTTTATAAAGAAAAGAAGATGTTCGATTGGGTTTAATATTTTTCATTAATGAGAAGAAGGGTTTTAATTAATAAAGGGTTGAAATTCTAATTTAGTTGATATGATACAAAAAGATATGAGATGATTTGTTATCTTCGGTGGAAATGATATACAACTGGCTATTATACTCACTATAGTTAAATTCCCATTTATCCCTCTCGAACTCTCTCTATTTCTCTCTCAAACTTGCTCTGTTTCTCTCATTCGATCTCTCTATTTCTCTCTCTCTGTTACTCTCTGTTTCTCTCTCTGTTTCTCTCTGTATCTCTCTTTCTGTCTCTAAGATGAGGTTACAAATCAAGGAACAAAAATAGAATGACCAAATGATGGGGAGTAACAAATAAAAAAGGAGCGAGGTGGAAAATTGGAAAAAATCATAAATGAAAAATATTGAACATTTCCGCCAGCGAAAATGTGAAATTTTTTAAAAATTCAAAAAACTGAACTATTCTAACATAGTTGTCCCAAAGAAATTAGCAGTTCCGAATCCTTAACATTTGTCTTTTGACTTTTTTAGGAATATTTGGTTGAACCTACTTTTAATCTAATAATTTATACTTGTCCAGATGATTTTAGTATTTTAATCATGATTTCTAATGTTTATGTATTAAAATTATTGCATAATCAAATATTTCAAAGGTTTGACATCATTATAGTAATCAAGATGGTATAAGGTTCCATATAATGTCTAAGGTTGTCTATGAGAAACCATTAAACCAAATATAAAATTCAAGATTTCATAAAAACTTTGATGTAATCATCATTCACATATTCATAAAAACTATAATGTAATCATCATTAACAAATTCATTAACGAAATTTAATGTAATCGTCATTAATTTTGATATATGTTTGTATTATCCTCAAATATGGAATTATATTTTATGTTGTAGAGCTGACATTGAATTGACTTCGGTTCTATTTGAATTTAATATGAGAATATCCTATTTTAAAGCTAAACAAAATAAACAACACGAGGGGGTATTTATTTTTTTCCCAACCGTATTTTATTTTCTCCATGTTACTTATATGAATATAGTTGATTTATGTGTTCTTTATTTTCTGAATCTATGATATTTTAAATATAATATCCACTTTTGAAGAAAAAACGAGGAAAAGACATTAAACTGACGTAGTACATGTATTTGATTGTACTTGTGTCATTGCCGTAAATGGTAATTGGGAACTCATGTGTGTAATTGTAACTCTTAGTATTCCAGTAACTCTAGACTTCCATTCCTCAATTACGTAATGCAATGCATGGTGTTGAATAATTTATTCAACAGTTGAAAGCAATGCAATATATGGTGTTGAAAAATAGAAATATCGAGGTGGATGTGAGAGATGTTGGATTAATTCAACTCAGTTAAATGGGAAAAAGTGGGCACATGAGTGGCACATATCATGCTCATATAAACCATCAAGTCTTTTTATGGTGTGATGCTACTGATTGTTGTGATTCTTGATATTTTTTCCACCCAAATAATTTGAGTTACATTATCTCATAATAAAATATTATTTCTATTTATAAAACTTAAAATTATTCATCAATTTTTTTACTCTATATATTGAAATATGTTTTATTTGATTTGGATACAGAAAAAATCAATAAACGAAAATAAAAATATTAAATAAAAAATGTTGGGGTAAGGTGTTGACTTTTATTAAACAAAAGGATTGTAGAGTAAAAAAGTTGAATATGTGTTGAAAAGGGAAAATGAGATGGCGTGTTAAATGTGAAAAGAAGGTTGTGAACTATTTGATGCATTGTAGATAGCCCATTTATACTTTAAGCGCGATTGCTATATTATATACTAATAAATGACGTGAGTTCTTTTTTTATTTCTAACAGATATCACTTGAATTCCCTAATTACTTGAATTCATGATCATGAAGAGAAGAAGTTGCGGTTTTAATAGGCTTGCAATAAATGACACATAATGTTAATTAATTTGATATAATGAGGATTAAACTGTACAACTACTCTAGACTAAGTAATGTATTGAATTTATTTGATACAAAACTCTATTAAGCAAGACGATGTTCAATTGTGTTTAATGATTGGGTTTGAATTAATGAAAAATTAATGAAGAGTTTCAATTAACGAAACATTTCTATTAAATGGAATACAAAATGTGTGTAAAGTTATTTGCGTAATCATGCTTGACCGTACTACATAAAGAAAATTAGAAAAACTAGACAACTCTACAATTAAACACACCCTAAACTCTTTGGAGTATCCTACCAACATTTGTACCATTTTTATGAAATCAATTAAATAAATAAACAACGTCCTTAAATAAACTCAATTAAAGTCATCCCTTACCAACAGAAAAGATTCATTCGGGCATTTTGTCGAACACCTTCCAAGCGACATTTTCCTAAGATCTAGTTTTGGGGTGATCAATCCTTTTCTAGCATTAATGAGAATAATTAGTTGAAGATAATGAACAATCCCAGCTCTAAACATCAGAAGAAATCACTAAACACCTCTAATATACCCTAATACATACGCTTAAACTAAATTACTCACTAATCATGTTGAATCCACAAAATCTCATGATGGGTACGTGTTTCAACATAATTCAAACATAATTTATGAGTAGGAAGAAGAACAAATCAAGGAGAAACTAAGATTAAACACCAAATCCATACTAAAATCAAGTAGTCTTTTCAAAACTTGAAAACCTTAAAAACTTGACAACTTTCGTCCTGTTTTAAAATTGGTTATTTTGGGTATTTATAATATTAAGACAAACTTAGACAATTAAACGCTAGTCAACTTCTTCAAAATGTTGACTTATTGGGTGGCTATACCGGTATGGGGCATCATCTTGGGCAGAGACTTTGTATCAGACAGGTGTGACCATTATAGATGGTCGATGTTTGTCAATGGCTTAGTATTGTTCCTCCTAACCATTACTTAACATTGATACTAGTGTGCTTCCCTTATGATCGGTTTGTGGTACCGATATGTGTGACCGACACATACTCTTGCTCTGAATCCTTCTTGTACTGGTCAAGACACCAGTATTGGTCCCTCGTACGGTTGTGCCTATTTCTACTCCTTTGCGTCCTCTTCGACTAGTTTTATCCATTTAGCTCGTCTTCGGCACCTGAAACTTATAATGTATGCAAATACAACCTAAATGGACCTATATGCATAGTACGCTAATGAAAACCAAACATAAAATATGGGTTAAAATGGCTAAAACGCTATACATCAATTCCCCCAAACTTATCTTTTGCTTGTCCTCAAGCAAGACAACGTTCGGTTTAGGAAAGAGGTTTATAAATGGGGGGAACCTCGAAACACAGGTTAAAAGCTAGATAATCAAGTGAGAAATCTTAGACTAAGCATACTTTGAATGACTCACAACTAAAAGCCTAACACCCAAGCATATAACTCAAATAAGAACTCGGACACTATCACATAATCTGTACCGATACGATATTGATCGAAGCCCTTTTAACTACCATTTGGCCTTGGTTGATTACCCATAAAGCTTTGGGCATATCAACCTTATTCATTTTTTTCTTTCATTTTCTTCCTCTATTTTTTTTTTTCTCTTTTCTCTTTTTTTTTCTCTTTCTTTTTTGTTTATTTTATTTTCTTTCCATTCTTTTCCTATTGGTGGATTACCCATAAAAATTTGGGCATAAACAAGGAGTAAAAGGAAATTATTTTCAATTATTAGCGGTTGCTTACCCACAATGTTTCTTGTGCATATCAACCTAGGAATAGAGAGAGGAATCTTCAAGCTTGATTGCACGCCATTAGGAACCCAATAGAGGATTCAGACTATCGGTCTCAATCCTATTGGCAAGAGTCTAGAAAGGTAGAGTCAGTTCAAGCGCCCAAAACAAATAAATAGAAAGAATACATAAAATGCTTCAGTCTTAGTGAGTTTCCCACTTAGCTTACCCACTTAAAACTACTCAACAGGTTGATACTAAACTAAGAGGAAACCTTAATCATCATAGATCCCCTATACATATGAAGCTAGACTAATCATAAAACATGCAAACCAATTTGGTTTTATTTTTCTAAATTTTTCAATTTTTTGGTTTTTATGAAAACATAGTTATAAACAATGCATATGAGACTCGATTAAGACAAAAATAAACACAACATTAGAAGGTGGTTCCTCCCTTAAACTTAAATTGCACATTTTCTGTGTAAATTCAAGCATGGAAGGGAAACCGAAAATAAGGATAACAAAAATGAATGCAATATTTACACATATGAAGAGTAGTATTGTTGTCCGATTCCTTAAGAGGCGGCGGTGCTATCACCTTCCTTGGGCGTCGGGCCTTATAATACTCAGATGATCTAGGCAGGTCATGTTCCTACCTTGAATGCTCTTCTCCATGGTAGGAGCATCGTCCGTCATACACAATCGTTGGTGTGACCAAGTCACTAATACAAGTCCTAGCTCTGCATCCCGCAGAGGATGATCCTCTCATGAATACTTCCTTTATCTCCCACATCTCTTCCTTTATCTTTGTCAACTCCTTTTTGAACCCGTTCTTTATCTTCTTAGTCTTCCCAACCAACATCTTGATGACTCCAATCTGAAATTTTCTCAACCGGTTCAACCTCTGGTTGTCGAGGTAAAGATCACTGACATATCGATATGCATAGGAACTGATGGTTCCATGATATAGTATCGAGCACTCCCATAAATAGGATTGGGAGGCCCATTAGTAGACTCACGTGGAAGCTTTTGGTGGGATCAAATAACTTTAGTTCCTATCGCCTCCAAAGGATATGGATCGAGAGCGTCATAGTAGGCTGATCGAGGAGGTTGGAAGAAGATATTTACCGAGCTACTGAAGCTTGTGAACTCTGGGTTTGGCAGCAAGATGGATGGATGGTCTTGGTAGCCCATGGTGAACGTATATGCATATTGATCTCTCACTTTTCAAGCTAAGTAGTGAGTCTTCTTCAAGTAGGACATATCCAAATGGCTTGGCGCCAATCCTTCTTTGCCTAAGTTGAACCCGACAAGCTTGAGAATTTGGGTAATCCAACTCCCTATATTGAGTTGGGCATTGCATCCTTGTGAGTCCACCTGCACTCTTCTACCTCCAGCAACTGGTTGCATAAGATGTGCAAGAGACTCAGTCTATTCTCCTCAAGTATTAGAAAAAAGTTGTGACTATTCAAGTGCACATAAAAGTAGAGGAGTGATCCCCAATATCAGAAATTTCAACTCATCTGCACATAGCGGAAGAAAGGATGACATATGCTAAAGCTCTTGGACTTTGTCAGAGCAAAGTTTCCACAATCGATATGTGACCATATGAAGAGAACCTGTAAGCCTTGGCAATCCTGGTGAAAGAAATCCCGTAGACCCTACCCTCACCATCTTGAAATCTGATATATCCACCACCATGCTCATTCTCAACATTATCGGTGATTATAACTGATCAGGTCAGCTCCTTGTGAGCTCTGTGGCGCCAAGAATGGATCTTTTCAGTGCCCATTCCTTTAAGGAGCATCTTCACGTCATTGATAACCCTAGACTTTGTAGAGTGGCGAGATCAGTGAAGGTGGATCCAACGAAGTCCATCATGGTGCTGATGTTGTATAATTCTCTCAACGAAGGCTTTGTCGGCTTAGCTTTTCCCTTTCCATTTTCCTTTTCCGACTTCTTTTGATTCCCCTTTTGTGATTCAGTATCAGTTGCAACCTCTTCCTCCTCAGCTCTTAACGCAACAATGATGTTCTTTCTCAACCGAGCCCGTCATTCGCCCGATTCTTGAGTCAAAGTTGTGCGCACACTCCTCACATTTTCTCCCCGTTTAAGCTTGGCGACCTTAGGGTTACTCGTTTCTACGACTTTTCCGCCCTTAGCTTGACCCATTCACATTTTAAACCAGTTCAATCCAACTTATGATCACATAGACAATGGCATATAATTTAAGTAATCAAGGGTTCAATTTCAGGCATATTTATATCTCCATAAACAAGGAATTCTCCTCATATAGCAAGCTAAGGCAAAACTAGCCTAGATTGCCAAATTCATTCAAAATCGATGCACAAATCTATGTAGTCTTTTTTGTTAAGCCTAAACACATCAAAAAACATCTCTTGAAGCGATAATGAAGCAATTGCCCTAAAATTCCAAAATTGAAGCACCAAAACCCTAGGTTTTAAAATCTCCAAAATCGAGAAAATGTGATCAAATCAATCAAGGAAATTGATGAGAAACAAACTCCCATTAGTTTTCTAAGCCTAGGAAGTACTCATCAATCCATCAATAAGATTAAAATCAAGGTTTCAGATTTCATGAATATCAGCCACGAAAATTGGGAGTTTGAAGATTTTAACTTTATGAATTGATGGAGAATTAATGTAGATAGCTTTAGGGAGCTCCGAAAATCTGAGTTAAAGACTTAGGAATCACGAAAAATGAGCTTTAAATGAGATAGAATCGATTTACAAAGGTTTTGGGAGAGAAGGGGGTTTAAAATCGCGAATGGAGAAGATGAAGTAGGTGTTTTGCACTTGAAATCGTGAAAAATCATCAAAAATTTTAACATGGTACCAGTCACAGTACACCGGTACCAAACTCGAACGGCAGTGATTTGGAACGATGTGAGCAAACCGGTACAAGTGCCTGTGACAGTTCACACTGGTAGCCTATATCGCCATGTGAGCAAAAGTTAGTCAATGAACTAAAGAAAGTAAAACTTAGTCCTAAGTGAATGCAAAGAACAAATGGCTAAACGAAATCCTGAAATGGTAACGACGACAATTTGATAAACACTTTTTTATTGGCTAAAAGCATGATGAGAAGGATGGATGATAGACGAGTTTTTTACAATGTCGAACCAACATCGGGATGCGAATAACGCACTATTTCTATAGAGAACTTGCTTTGTGTAAGTTAAAGGAGGATTTTTTGCTGTCATTATCAATCCTAATTGAGAAAATCTATTTAAACCTAAAAAGTCAAATTTAGCATAAAAGTCAACGAAAACGATTTAACTTGAAACGATAAAGAAACTAAGCACATGGACCATGACAGGTTATTTGGGCTACCTAGCTCATGGTTATAAGGTTAAATTCAACCATACAATACTAATCTTAAATCTAAGAATTAAAAAAATAACCTAATTCACTCTCGTGATAATAATCCTTTTCATAATCATGCAATCAATACTATTCTTTGAAAAATTACATAATATGAAACATAAAACACAATTATTTTCAGCGACTAAGGTTTCTTAACGCAATCCCTTGGAAATGAGCACTTAGCTACATAAAAGATTTATTCAAGCATTTGCCGAATCCTTTGCGGGCAAAATTTTTACTAAGATCTGTTTAGGGTGATCAACCCTATTCAAACATTACAGACATCAATTAGTCAAAGATAATGTTGAAAGAACAAAAATTACATGACGGTTAAGCTCTAAAATCATAATGAATCACTAAACACCCTTAATCTACAAGAATCCATAAACCCAAACTAAATTTCTCACAAATAATGTTGAAAGAACAAAATTACATGACGGTTAAGTGTTTCAACATTATTCAAATAGAAATTAGGAAGAGGAAGAAGAACAAATAAAAAAAAACTAAAATGAAGCACTAAATCCAAACTAAAATCAAGTAGTCTTTATAAAACTTGTAAACCTTAAAAACTTTTTTTTCTTTTTAGAAAACTAGATTCTTTTGGATATTTATAGTTTTAAGAAAAACTTAGACAAAAAAGATGGTCAACTTTTTCAAAATGTTGACTTCTGTGGAGGCTATAACGGTCAAGTGCGACCGATATAGAGATCGGTATGTGGCATCTTCTTGGGCAGAGACTTTGTACCGGCCATATGTGACCGATATATATGCTTGATGCTTGTCTCTCACTTAGTTCGGTCCTTCTGACCAATACTAGTGCGCTTCCCTTAAGAGCGGTCTATATGATCGGCATATGCTCCTATTATGAATTCTTCTTATACCAATCAGATGACACCAGTGTTGGTCACCGGTATGGTTGTGCCAGTTTGGCTTGGCCTGTACATCTTCTCGGTTTTGTTCTGTTTATGCTCCTTTGCATCTTCTTTGACCTGTTTTCTCCATTTAGCTAGCCTTCAACACCTGAAACATAGACTGTATGTAAATGCAACCTAAATGCAACCTAAGTTGATAAAAACTGAACATAAAAGATGGGTCAAAACGGCTAAAAACGCTATACATCACAATTTAACTACACTATCAGATACAACATTAACAATTATTTTATTGGCATACACTTAAACATTACAAAACTTAAAAGACGAGATATATCCTGTAAGTATGAACATACTGCTTGAACTGGAGAATGGACTATAAATCCCTCTTTCCATAACCTTAAAGGCTTGTAGAGTTCAGAGCAGTCTCCACAGAAGTAGACCCGATCAATACTCAACCTTTTGACTTTTATGATGGCTTCACGAAGAGTATAGTGTGAAACCCTAACCCGATTTTCTTTAGTTTGGATACTTAGTCGAATTTCAGTTCTAGTTTGATTTTATACTTGGCCAAAGTGTTCATGCAATCTCGAATTTAAAACCTCATTTATTCCATCTAGATAACTAAAAAATAACAAGATTCAGGTAATACAAAGGTTCGCTAAACAACCTATTATTCTGAATTACTCTACCTAGCTACCAACATAATCCACCATCCGCCGATCCTCGCTTGACTCCTCACGGCTGTAACAAGCATCACTGCCTCGAACTTGAACAATCTGCAACCACAAAGGAAGTTCAACAACTCGAAATTGCCTAGTGAGATCGGTCCACTCATCCCATGCAATAGAAGTCAACTTAACGATGGGTTCGCTGATCTAATTGGGTGAATTGGCCTGACTTAGTGCTCTAACTCAGGTCAAATTGGTCCCAAATTGCACTCACTCAACTCGTTCCTGACTCAATAGTTACTCAGCTGCAACTTAGACTTGGCGAAGATTTTTCAGTGGTGGCTCAATTGCAGTGGCAACTGTCTCCCCTTAACGTTTTGCTTTGAAATCTCTCTGATTTCAATATACTACTTCCCTATATTCCCTCAACTCGAGCAAACCCTAGATAATATGCCAACAACTTTCTATATTTCCTCTCGATTCAACATGATGTTGTTTCTAGAAGCTTCTAGTCGATCTAGCCCTCCCACTTAATTGAATCCCTGATTTTCACACTAATCAGTTTAAACCATGTGATTCGACTTGAACACTAAATCGATCCATCTGATCAAAACAGTCGGTTCAATATGCCCAGGTCAGTCGATCAAGGTTTAACCAATCCAGACAGCTCCACAAATCCATTTATTCTCGGACTGTTTGATTCAAACACTGCCTGAGTCGGAAACTTTCTGATACAAACAATCATGGTTGTTCGGTTAGACTTAGCAGTTTCCCCAAAACCACATAAGTCCCAATCCCTCGTCACTGGTCCGCTCAGTCAAACAAAGCCTCGTCCTAAATTAACTTTTTCTCAAACACTTATGCTTATCCAATTCCCTCGATAGCCCAAGCCAATCCCAGTCGAGTCAGATTTCTGGAAAGCATGCATAACAAGTCTCTCCCACTTAGGCTTTGATCCGTCCTCTGATCTTCTTCGGAATCACCTGCTTTCTCAACCACATAGGAAAATTTACCTTCATTCGATCTTCCCCATTGCAATCCCAAACCACTTGTACTATCTCTGTCTTTTTCCTTCTGGATGACTTGACTCTTCAGTCCATTATCTCAACTAAACCACCTTCCACAGTTAGATTCCCCTTAGATTCGTTTGTGGATCCTTTACGTTGGTGGATCCTTTATCGCATGGTGTGTTCCTTATGCACTTCCTTAGCATTGAAACGTGGAACACAATATAGAATGAAGTCATAGTCATCGAGAATTGTAACTTAAAAGTAACGGTCCAACTTTTTCCAAGATTGGATACGCCCCCATGTACCTCAGACTTAACTTAGCATTCTGAGTGGCCTGATCATTTCCTTTGTACATGACCATTTTCAGGTAAACGAAGTCACCGACTGCAAACTGAAGCTCTTTTCGACGCTTATATGCATAACTTTGCTGTCTCTTCTGAGCTTCTTTCATCTTTATCTTAAGTACAGTGATCCTTTATGTGGTTTCATCAACCAATTCACGCTCAAATTTTCTACGAGCCCCCACTTGGGTCTAATAAAGGGGTCTAAAGACTACCGTAAAGCGCTTCGTATGGAGACATCCTAATACTGGCTGAATAACTGTAATTATAAGTGAACTCAGCTAATGGCAAGTACCTCTCCCACTTGCCGCCCCAATCCAAAATACTCCCTCACAAAAAAATCTTCAAGTGTCTGAATAGTCCTCTCAAACTGCCCATGTGTTTGCGGATGATAGGTTGAAGAAAAATCCACCCTTGTCGCAAACTTGTTGTGAAACGACTTCTAGAAAACCGAAGAAAACTTAGCATCATGATCCGACAATATACTCGTTGGAGCTTCATGTAACCGAACAATCTCAGACATATATAACTCAACCAAGACTTCTGAATTATCGTTTTGATTTATGGCCATAAAATGTGCAGACTTAGTAAGCCGGTCGATAATCACCCAAATTTCGTCTTTCTTGTTGCACATCGGCAACCCCATAACAAAATCTATATTGATCAAGTCCTACTTCTACTTTAGAATACAAAGACTCTGCAAAAGATAACTTGGAACTTGATGTTCAACCTTAACCAATTGGCAAGTCGGGCATTCTGCTACCCACTTAGCCACATCACACTTCAATCCAACCCAATGGTAATATTCAGGTCTTGATACATTTTCGCTGAACCTGGATGTATCGAGAATTTAGAGTGATGTTCCTCCTTAAGGATCTCGTTCCTTAGTCCTTAGTCATTCTAATAAAGAGGTTTTTGGTACTCTATCAATCAATTATAGTATAAGAGATTATTAAACCAAGTCAGGAGTAATTTACACATTAGTTCGCAGGAGAATCTACTTAGTCTAGGAAAAATAGATAAAAGTGTTTGTCACTAACATCCTAACATGCATAAACGAGAACAAAATGAAAAATATACAAATGTCAAAGCAAAAGTTAAATTCAATAGTAAGAAGTTAACAAAATTGAATGAAATTAAAGCGATGATAAAAATAAGCAGATGGAACAGGGAATCAAATTGGACAGGTAATTTCATTCTTATGATGTCTAATCCACTCCTTAACAATAATATCTTTCCTTATCCTGCGACTAATACAATCCTCTTACTAATTACAAACAAACAAAGTATAAAGACCTAGTTTATTCAACCACTAGGCTTTCCTAACACAATCCCTTGGCTAGTACCTAACTTAGAACAATATTTGACTCAATCAAACATTTCATCGAACACCTATCTGGCAACAATTTGTCTACGTTCTAAACTAGGGAGATCAAGCCTAATCTAGCACTGAACACATAATGAGTTAAGATCTATGGAAACTAAGCCACAAAATACCATGTTTGGTGAGTGTTTAAACATGATTTAAGTAGGAGATTAGATGAGAATGAAGAAATAGAAACTGAAATTGCAGTTGATTAATACCAAATACTCAAATCTTCAAAGCTTTAAGAGAGAGAGAACAAAAAGCTTTGAATAAACTATTCATAAAAGCTTGTCTAAAGCTTGGATCATGATAATATTAGAGTTTTAGAGTATTTATAGTAAAAGGAAAAAAGGAAGCAAAGTCAACTTGGTCAACTCTAAAGTGTTCACTCCATCATGATTGATATATCGGGCAGAGGTGTCCGGTATGGCTCACCAGTATGAACACCCATCTGAGACAGTGACTTGTACCGGCTAGATGTGGCCTCTATGCTCACTGGTACGTTGATCTATAACGGGTCCTTTTGATCGCGGGAAATCTTTGTCTTCTATTACGCTGTGTACCATGGTAGATGAGTACTGGACACCAATACGCTTTGTCGGTACAAATCCTCGGTGTTGTCCTGTTTCCGCTTTTAAACGTCTCTTTTTCTCGTTTCTTTGTTCTAGCTCAACTCTACACCTGAAACATGATATGCAATGCAAATTCAATCTAAATGGACTTATATGTGATATATTGTGTTTTTAGCTCTTTTTAGGCTTCGTTTTCATTCATTTCTCGTTAGTTTAGGTTGCATTAAGAGTCTTTTAGGTTGCATTGCATATCATAATCGTGTTTCAGGTGTGGAACCAGACTTAAAGCGAGAAGCGGATGCTAAGGAGCGTTTTGGAGCATAAAAATGGAACAAGTCCAAAATCGTGCAAGCAGACCGACCAAGCCCACCGGTCAAGACCAATCGGTCCATGAAGCAAATCCTGCAAGTGCACTTGTACCAGCCAGACTCACCGATACTGTGACTAGTCTTTTATCCGCAAACGCAATACCGGTCACGAACCTAGCCGGTAGACACATTGTTCCTCCTTCAGCGGACATTCTCCCGACCACCATCCTTGTCACACATGACCGGTCCAAATCGCTGAAGGATCATCACAACTGTCCTGAAGACCTGTCCACATGACCGGTCTCCTTCACCCATTTCCTGTTACGAGCGCCCATCCCACTCTGCCACTAGAAGACCGACCGATCCATATGATCGGTCCATGTTCCCATTTCCTTTTTGAACTAAGTGTTTTAGCCCTTTTTGTGAGAGAGTATATATAGACTAAAATCCCTACTCTCAAACCATCTTCTTTTACAATTTAGAATATCTCATTTATCGTTTATCATCTTTTTTCTAGATCTTCCTTTGAATCTCTTGAATACTTTCTCATATCTTGAGTTTATCTATTGCATTTCCCTTCTTATTTCCTCTATTTGATTGTTTGATCATGGCAAAGCATGATTCTCGCTTTAGATTTTGTGCTAAACCATGAGTGAGTAGTCATCTTTCTAGGTGATTGTCTGGGTAGATAATGATGATTAGGGTTTAGACTATGTTGCTTAGGGTTTAGATAGTTGATATCTTCATGGATTTCGTGTGTTAAAACCTTCATTATGAGTAGGTAACTTAATCATGATCTTAGATGTTTTGTTGCCCAGAAGGTGTTTGATGAAATATTTGAAAGAACCAAATGCATGCTAAGTAAGACTTAACCAAGGGATTGTGCTAGGATTACTTAGTAGTTGTATATACTAGGGTTTATTGCTTATTAATCATTTGTTTAGTCAAGGGATTGTTCTATGCATGATTGGTAAATGGGCTTTTACCAATGGATTGGATTAGCCTAATCTAGATAGCTCTTAGACTAAGGATTAAAATTTGAATGATAATATTAAGTAGTATAGTTATAGAGTTAATCACTCGAATCAATTACCATTGCCCGATTGATGAATAGTTTTTGGTATGGGGTTCTAACTCTAGTTTAGCAATATAGTATAGGTAAGATGGATGATCAGAATGTTGAACCAACTCAGGGATATAATCAACGCACAAGTCCTATTATGGATTTTACTAAGTCTAGGTGAAATCAAGTTGTGAGGTTTGTTTTGTCAGTAACAAATCCTAAGCAGCAAATTCGGTAAAGATAAAAATCAGAAGTAAAAGCAACTCATGGATCAGGGGGATCGATACATGTAATGGTTCTCATGCTAGATCGGTTCACTAAGCTCCATTAGGTTTATCCTATGTCTAAAAATGCCAAATATAGACTAACTCACTCTCGTGATGAAATTCCCTTTCCTAACATGCTACTACACATTCTCTTGGCAATAAAACATGAATAGAAAGTGTTGATTACAATTTCATACAACAATCAATCCATAACTTAAACAATCTCTTGGAAAGAATTGATTAACAACCTATTCAGTCATTCGGGAATTCTATCGAACACCCCTCGGGCGATAAATCACCTATGATCTAGATTAGGTTAATTACTCCTATTCTAGCATTAGTTTCATGAATGGACTGATGATACTTATTCTATTTGGATCTAAACCATTTATAGCAATCAAATCTACGTTTACATGACCCCTAATCCATAAGTTATGAGAATTACTCACAATTCATGCCTATAATACTTAGAGAATTTCTTGACATGATTTGTGAAATGGATTGAGATTAGAATGAATTCAAATCAAAGATAAAACAATCAAGAAAAAAATCAAATGGGGAAAATAGAATTGCAATAAAAAATACCAAAGTAATCTCTCACAAGTGTTTGAGAAAATAGAGATCTAAACTTCAAAAACTTAAGAAAAGCTATGAGAAAAACGTGTTTTAGGGGTTTTGTACTTGGGCCCTTATATAGATGACCAAATAAAAGGCAAACAAGGAAATAAAAGTGGTGTCGTTGGCCCTACGCCAGTCAGTGAAGACCGACACACGTAACCAGTGGTGGTTCGCCGTCCGGTTCTGCTGGGGGCTCACCGGTCAGTGTTTACTGTTGCGCATGACCAGTGGACTTCTTCCAGATCGGTCTGGTTAAGCTTCTCGGGTCAGTGCACACCGCTGCGCCTTATCGACGGTCTTCCTACGGACTGGTCTGGTTGTGTTCCACCGGTCTGGCTTGAACAGCTGTCTTGGCCAGCGTGGAATGTTCTCCCGGGACTTAGTCATTTATGCTCCTAAAACGCTACACGATCGCTCAGTTCTTCTCCTTCGCCTTCTCTGCACCTGAAATGATAGAAACCATGCAAATGCTACATAAAGACTCTAAAATGCATCCTAAACTAATGCAAAATGAATGAAAACCGAATGTTAAATCTGTCAAAATATGAAAACATCAAGTCCCCCAAACTTAGACTTTGCTTGCCCTCAAGCAAAACAAATTCTAAGCCCAATGTTGAGGTTTGAAATACAAGAACTCAACAACCAAAAGTCATCAATGAGAGCGTTTAAACTTAGCATAGCTACTCATCCCATCATCCAAGCAATATCACCATCCATCATTATTACCAAGTCAAGGCGATTCACCTATCTAAACCTAACATGCTTTCGTAACACTAAAATTAAGAAGGAGTGAAACATGATCAAATGCAAACACAAGGTTCTTAATCGGTTCGAAAGAAGGGGATTCTAGTGCAAAAAAGAAGGTTCCGCTCATGGCATGAAGGTTGATTGTAATTTGGTTTCTCTCAATAAGTGAAGGAGTTATTGCAAAACCAAGTAAGAAAAAGAGCAATATGGCTTACAAATTTGAACATCCATTCATCTCCAACCAATTGCACTTAAGTCTACTCAATCCTACTTTCTTTTAATCGCTTCACTAGTTTTATGCTACCTTAAGAGATTTTTCTTCCTTTCTTTTTCATTGTTGCTAGACTCTTCTCTCTTTTTTTCTTTTCTAAGGCTTTTTATTTTCTTTAATTGTTTTTTTTTTTTTGCACTAGCCCCTTTCCTTTCTTTCTATTTTCCTTAGAATCTAGCAACNTTTTTTCTTTTCTAAGGCTTTTTATTTTCTTTAATTGTTTTTTTTTTTGCACTAGCCCCTTTCCTTTCTTTCTATTTTCCTTAGAATCTAGCAACACTTTCTTCATTTTCCTATGCATCTCTTTAATGTTTTCTTTCTTTTCTTTCCTTGGTTTCTTTTTTATCCCTTTTGTTATACCATTTTTCTCTTTTCTTTTTAAGCAAATATCCCATCAAAAATCAAGCCTAGGCACCCCATAACAAGAATAAATCAAGTCAGGCTTTTCTAATTCAGTTCCAAGGCCTAATCTATCTAGCTACCCGAATAGATGTTTTTGCAAAACCATCAATCACTTAAAGAATAGAGCAAATGAGAACTCATAAGTGTAGGAGCTGGGGTTGACGTTCAAGTTAAGACTCATATAAAATTGAAAGCAATCTAAGAAAACAGGCTTCATAACCAAAGACTTAGCTTTTTATACATCAAGGTCTAAGGCTCTGGACTTCAGGACTTTTCGATACTACTAACCAAATCGATGATCGGGAGTTAAGGCGCTTAAGTTCTTTCTTGAAAACACGAATGAGTGCAATCTAAATGAGACTCAGTCCTAAACTAAAATGCAATGCAACTAGACACTTATACCGAATGAAAATAAGAAACTAATTTTGGTTTTTCTGAAATTTTTCACTATTTTTGGTTTTTTTTTTGTAAAATATAAGAATTAAAAATGCAAGAATGAGAAAAAAAAGTAGCAAACTCATTAGTACAAAGGTGACTTCTCCCCCAAACTTAAACAACACAGTCCCTGTCTAAGCTTAGAAGAGAGAACCGAAAATAAGAAAGATAAGACAAATGTGACAGAGATTTACCTACATCCAATGGGCGGTGGGAGTGACTTGTACGCTTCGTCCTGTGTGGTCTGTAGTTTGTGCGTCGGTCAAGAACACCAGTGTGTGCAAACTGACATGGTCTGTCCAAAGCTAAGCAACACATCTCCGCCGGTTAAGAATACCGGTGTGTGTAGACCAGCGAGACCCTTCCCGTCTCGGCTGTTTGACCGATGCCGGTCAGTACTGTCCAGGGTGACTATTCGGCGTTGGCTACAAGAATTTCTTTTGGAACCACGCCGGTCTGGTCTGACTGGCAGTGCTGACCGCTGGTGGTCCTCCGGGTACTCATACTCCCCCGTTTGCATTGATCGTCGAGCTCCGCTTGTTCCTTGCTTTGCACTGACTGACCTCAGTATCAGTGAATATGGTCACAGATTGACCGGAAATACCTGAGCAAACTTGCAAGGATCATCAAGTACCAAGAACAAAACCAAAAACCACGTCCAAAATAACCAAAAGAAAAGCAAAATGAAAACAAAAATGAAAGATCAAAAACAAAAACTTTGTACAAGGATAGGCATGAGACTTCCTCCCAAGTGATCTTGTTTAACGTCACTAGCTTTAGTCGTTCAGGTTGGGGATTTGCTCCAGCTTATTGTTTCGTTCTTGGAGCTTCTCTAGTTCAGCCTTGTGCTCTTTCCTCACTTTAGCCAACCCCTCCTCATGCCTCCAATGAAACTTGAGTATCTCTAGATAAAGTGAACCTCCATTATCTTCTTCACTTTCTTCCTCCTGATCAGTGTTTCTGTGCATCACATTTTGCTCTACTAAATGAATCATCTTCCTAAGCTTTTCCATCTTGCGGTGATTTATGTGCCCTTCTTTTAAAACTTTGTTCCGAAGATCCAAAATTTGGGAATGCATGTTCAAATTCTGCAGAACTCCTTCATCAAACTACCTATCTCTCAATCTCTTGTGCTCTCTGACTGAGCACTCCTCCAATTCCTCACACTGATCTCGAGTTGCAAAGTTATCTAATGCTCAATCTTTAACTCTTACATGTTCCTGTTCATGCCTATTCGTTAGGTGAGGCTAATAGGTTGCATGGCACCCCATGTTCTGAAGAATCATCTCCCCTGTATTCATCTGAATTATTGCTCCAGCATCCATGAGGAAAGGTCTTCCTAGCATGATCCATCCTTCACCCGAAGCCCTTTGTTTTGGGAAAACAAAGAAATTTGTGCGAATAATGCTTCCATAGGCATTGATCCCCACATCATAGAGCATCCCCAACGCATGAACTTTTGTACCAATCACTCTGGTAAGGTCCCATAGAGGAGGATCCTTGATCACAAATCTGACATATCCTTGGTCATCCCATTGTAGATCATGCGATAATCACAAGGGATATAGCCCATGTTAAACGCCTTGATGAAACCAGGAGTCTGATATAGTCCAAAATCAGGTTCATTTCTATGGATTATCTTAGTTATGTGGTAGTCTTCTGCAACTATCTGAACATCTTCGTCAGTCTGATACTCGTCGCTCTCTACTTCTTCATGATCTTGGTTTAGCTATCCAAATAACTCATCCATCATACCATCTTCACTACCTCCCGTGTCAGTAAGCACACAAACTCTAGCTTTCTCCTTGTGTTTTCCTGAAAGTGGTCTTGGGTCATACTCTTGGATTCCATGAGTCCCTAAATGCAATGTGATATTGGCTCTCTTCAGACTGATTTCAGCTTGTGTAGACGCCATGAAAGGTTTGCCAAATATCACATGTGCCTTATCCTCTCTCTCCATTTTCAGCACCACAAAATCTGTGGGTACCTCTACTCCTCTGAGAGTCACTGTAAGGTCCATAAGCATACCTACAATCTTTTTTAGCGAGTTGTCTGCCAAGAGAGTTGCTGACATGTTAGGAGCAAAAGAAGTAAAGCCAAGTTGTTCAGCAACAGACAATGGCATTACATTAACACTATCTCCTAAATCAAGCAAGCATTCATCAAACTCAGAGTTAAGTAATGTGCAAGAGATTAGGAAACTCTTTGGATCTGCTTTCTTAGCTAGATCAGTGGTGGGTCTGAGGTGAGTTGTCTCTTCTGGAATGAAGATCTTCTTTTGTTGCTCGATGTCCTCAATCTTCTTCAAGAAAACGTCCTTGAGCGACTGCTGAACATCAGGATTAGCTAAGACTTTCTCAATCTCAGGCATTTGCTCTCTCAATGCTTTCAAATCGTTGATGAATTTCTCCTTGCGTACATGTGCTAGACGACCCAAAAAAGGAATTCGAGGTACATGAGGCTAAAGTACTGGAGGTTTGTATTCATCTTCTTCAAGCTCTTCTTGAATTATCGCACCCCCACTCAAAAGATCATTGTCGTCGTTGAGATCTACAGTGGATACAACCTTTATAGAATCATGAGAAGGTGTCTCAGACTTTCCTGGAAATTGACCTTGTGGTCGCCTAGAAGATTGGGAAAATTGGGCAATCTGAGTGTCCATTGTCTTCATGTGTGTCGACATGTTTTCAATATTCCCATTCAGATCATTGTACATACCATATACCTTTGAGTTAATCTCCCTCTTGAAACCATTCTGCTCAGCTGCATACTTTGTATGACCCTATAGCAATTGTCTTGGCATTGAGATGCTCTGGTCATCAGCAATAGGAGTAGAAGGTGGTTGGGTGTAACCTGGTGGTTTTGGGTTGTACTGTGGTCTTTTTCCTCCCTGGTTCTGGAAATTGCCCTTGTTCTAAAACTGTTGTTGAGGCTGGAAATTCTTCTGAGGTGGGTATACCTGATTCTGAGGTGCTTATGCAAGAGAGGTTTGGGTCTGGGTTATAGTTGTAGTTGTACTGTCTCTGGTACCCTGAGTTACCCACATAATTAACCTCCTCTTGCTCATAATTTCCAGCATCGTCCTCAGCTGGTTCAACAATGTGAACCAAACTTTTCTAAATATGCAGCACTCGATCCAGCTTATCATTCAAGGCTTTAACATCAGCGTTGTAGCTTGATTCAGCGGAGGTATCTTTCCTTGGCAGTGAGGGATCGAAATCACCAACATGTGATACATCACTTTGTGCCATCTTGTCAATCAAAACCAGTCCCTCTGCATAAGATTTGTCAAAGAAACTACCTTGACTCGAAGTGTGAAGCATGGACTGATAGTCCCTTTGGAGACCTCTATGAAAAGTGTCTAGGAGGCTCTCAGGAGTGAAACCATGGTGAGGGCATTTCAATGTGTAGCTCTTGGATGTCTTCTGATACACGATGGGTTAGGTGAAACAGCCCTTGGAGGTGGCTTCGTCGGCGCCCGGCTAGAATGAGGTGGCCTCAATGACCATGGCTCTCAAATCTACGTTCAAAAGATGCGAGTTATTTTATTTGTCGACCAATCTCATATAAGAATAAGAACAGTCGAGGGAAATAAGAGAGAGGATGAGAGATGCTCGATGGATTTAAAGTTGGTGTCGTCTGGTACGGCCAGTACGGAACGTCGGCGTACAAAGAAAAGTTGAGCGGGTCCTTTCGACCGAATCAACTCCAAAGTTGACGAAGGAGGTCGCCGAGCACGTAAAAGAGGTAGATTGATAGGAACAGAACCAGTGGTTGACGACGAAGGAAGGAGAACGGCGGTGAGGACACGAAATGGGCGACATGTAACGATGGAATGAGGCGAATGATGGAAATGATGGGGAAAGAACGAAAAGGACCACTAGAGAGGTGGAGATATCTAGACACACCTTGAACCTAAGATATGACACAATTATGGTTCTTCTCAAGATATGACACACTTAAGAAGAAAGAGATAACATGAGAGAACTTCTCGGTTTTGATTTCAAAATGCTAGCTAAAGGATAAGGTTCACACAAAACGAGTTTAAATACTTAGAAGGGAAAAAGGGAGCCCTAAACATAATGGGCAAAACGCAAAAAGAAAGAAAAGAAACGACAAGGCATGACATGAGAGAGTAACAATCATATCGGCTAAGGATGCAAAACTCTCATGGCGCCTTGGAGAGTTGGTTCATGTGCAATGAGCCTCATTAAAAACCTTGGTGGGAAAACCCATTGGGACAAAACCCACTGAAGGTAAAAGAGTACACCGAACCATCCCTATGTTGGTTTAGCTTCTTGAAGACAAAAGGAGATAGATGTGTGCATCCGGCTCCCCTTCCTTCAAGACGTAGCAAACCATCTCCATGTCATCCCATGCGTGCATGATAGCCCCAACAAGCCTTTTTGCTTGTGCTCTAGTGATGGGACCAGTTGGTGCTTGGAAAGATGGTTCTTCCTCGGGCAAAGTTGGTTCCTTGCTATCCAAGCGTGTATCATCCCCTCCCTCTTCAAAAGGATTTGTCCTAAAATCCGAGGGGCCTATACCAAAATAAATCAAGTTAGCAACGTTGAAGGTGGAACTGACACTATACTTACTTTGGAGGTCCAATTGGTAGGCGTTCTCATTGATCCTTCTTGTGACTTGAAAATGGCCCTCTATTCTCGGCTTAAGCTTGGAATCTCTTTCCTCCGGAACCTATCTTTCCTCAAATGAATCCAAACCCAATCTCCTTCATTCAAGACTTGAGCCTTGCGTCCTTTGTTGGCGTGCTTGGTTTAATATTCGGTTTTGGACTCAATATTAGCCTTAGCTTGGTTTAATATTCGGTTTTGGACTTAATATTAGCCCGAGTCATACACTCACACCCACTATACTATATTGATACTTCAAGTATTTTTTTTCTCGCTAGTCGATAGTGAAGAGGCGAAATACCTACTTATCGATTGGCGCCTTTGCGATTGTCGGTATTTTAGATTACCATTTTTTTCTTTGAGATTGCAAAGGACTAGTTATCCTTTCCCTTACAAGTTACTAACTTCTACTTCTCTACTCTCTTTTCTTAGGTGCATGACCATTAGGTCTAAAGGCACCCACAATCTTGTACCAATTTCTGCGACCATCACTAATCTCGAGCAAGAGAACTCAAGAGATAGAAGAGAAGCCAATCGGTTGAACCAAATGGCCGACGAGCAGTCCCGTGTCATACCTCAAATGGCTGAGGAGAGACAACAAGCTAATCCTCCCGTTGTTGGACAATTGCAGAGATAAACGAACCTCGTGCTCATGATGCTAGAGCTGGTATTCGAGCCCCACAGGTGAAGGCTAACAATTTTGAGATCAAGACGAGTATGTTGAGTATGATCTCGGGCAACCCTTTCCATGGTCTCCCTAGGGACAAACGATAGCCCATCTAGACAATTTTGATCAAATATGTGGGATGGTGAAGATAAACGGAGTAAGAGAGGACGCTTACTAGCTTAGATTTTTGCATTTCTCACTAGGAGGCGTGACATAGGCATAGCAACATGGCCTTGCTCTCGGTTCGATTAAGTGTGACATTTCCACCTTCAAGCAAAGACCCATGGAGTCCCTTTTTGAAGCTTGATTACTAGACTTTTTCGTCCTACTACTGCTACTATAGACGCGTAGAGCAGAGGAAAGCGAGCCTGTTATGAAATGAAAGATGAGGGTAAGATCGAACTAAATCGGGATGTTTTACTAGAGACAACAAAATATATCAGGGAATTCTAGGTCTAAGCAGGGTTCTATGTCTGTCACTAAGAATCCTGTTTAAGGCAGTCGTTTGATTGTAGCAAGAGTAAGCGACCATAAGCAAGCAATTAAAACGAGGGAATAAACTATTAAAGACAAGATAAGCAATTGATCAGGCAAATAGATTTCAGGCAGTAGGTCCTATATCTAGGTCTTCTGGTTTTAATCTTATCCTAGGTCTAATGAATTAAATATGGATCCAGCCGCTCTCACATGAAGGACCTCTCTCGGGATTTCCCTAACACCGCACTCTCGTNCAATCATTTTCCCATAGCCCATCCTAAACTCTATCCTAACATGCTTCCATACCGCGCTCTCGCGTCTCAAATATTTCGGCAATCAAGAATATTATCTAGAACTGAATAAAGTCTAACCGAAAACTAACTATCCCTTTTCGGCAATCAAGAATATTATCTAGATCTGAATAAAGTCTAACCCCGAAGCTTTCTTTAGATCATGACTTAGCCGGTCGGCCTGCAGTCAAGCCTTAAGAGCACCTTATTGCATAAGATACTTGTAGTTCTAAACCCCGGAACACCAGATCTAGAGATCCGGCACCCTGATCTAGCCTAACCAATTACCTAAGGGAAACTACTCGCAACTCATAATTAAAGCAGGCAAATAAAAGAAAATAAAGATTTGATTCATAAATATAAAGCAAGGTTCCGTACAAATAACTAGATCTACGACTACTGAAACTTATACTAAGCGTTTTCTAACAACCTAAAACGCTCTCTATTTCAATCCTACTCCACATACAAATGGAGAAATGAAAAGACTATTTATAGGCAAACATCAATGGGAAAAAACGTTCATTTTTGGCAAAAACAGATGGGAATATCGGCCAGGACCAACCCGGTACAGATCTGCATCCGCCGATATTGGTCTGTATCGGCCGATATTCCAGTATCGGCCATAGCTTGCCCGATACTTCCTTCCTTCTGCCCGATTTTGCTCAGGTTGACTCTCGGAGTTGACCCGTTCCAGCCCTTTCATACCCGGTTCTTGCACGGACTTCCGAAACACCTGGAAATGCAATATGTAGCAAAATACAATCCTAAAAGACTCTAAAATGACCGAAAACATATAAAACCGAGGAAAAGACGGGGTTAAAATAACGATAAAAACGGGTATATCAAATCTTGGAAAGGTAAAAATACACACTAGATTGCCCTCATCATGGTTTCTCAAACGAGACCTTACTCGGATTGTTTCACTAAGGCCTCCACCATGATTACAAGAGGATGCTCCACACGGCTAGTGGAGGAACTTTTTTCAACAAGAACTATGATGATAGGTCTTCTCACATTGAGCGTCTTGGGCAAAGCGATGACTCCTATGGAGGAGATTATGATCGCTCTATGCCGATTACTATTGGAGACAAGGATTCCACTTTCAAAGCTGAGTTGAAGTCTCTAAACGAAAAACTTGATAAAATGCTCCTCCCACAACGAGCTCAGGTGCATGTTGTGGGTGTTCGACGAAGACAGTTTAGTTGAATTCCAAATTGAAGAGGTCCAATATGTGGGTAATCAAGGGTACCAGCGAAACAACTATCAATTCAACCCCAACTCCAACCCGATTCTCTCATACCGCGACAACAACGTTGTCAATCCTCAAGATCAAGTCTACCCGTCACAAAAGTGGAGCATTGATAAACAGGAATTTTCGGTTTCCTATGGTGGTTTATCTATGAAGTATATGTAAGATGGGTGATAGGGGTTGTCGAACCAACTCGGGGTAATTAACTCACAAATCCTATGCTAGATTTTAGTATGTCTAGGTAAACACAAAAGGGGTTTGTCTGTCACTAACAACTCCCAAGCAAATAAATAAACAAACCGATAGACTAAAAATGAAAGCAATAAACTAAACTGAAAATAACAAAAATTAGAAATGAAAGCAAACTTATGGATAAAGGGGATTGATAATCGGTAGAGGTTTTCATGCAAGATTGGTTTACTAACTACCTTTGGTTTATTCTATGTCTAGGAATCTCTAAACTAGACTTGCTCGCTCTCGCACAACTAGACCATTTTCTAATCCTACCATTACACAAATCTTCTGGCAATGAAATAGTACTAGAAAGCATTAAAAAAAATTCCATGCAACAATTAATCGATAACTTAAACAATCTCTTGGAAAGAATCGACTAACAACCTATTCATTGTTCGGGAATTCTATCAAGAACCTCTCAGTGATAAAATTCCTAAGGATCTAGACTAGGTTAGCTACTCCTAATCTAGCATTAAGAACATGAATACATTGAGAATTTTTATTCTACTATAGATCTAAACCATTCTGGCAATCCAAAACCTACTGATCTAACCCCTAATCCATAAGCCTATAAAGACTACTCAAAACTCATGCCTAGAACACTTTGACAGTTTCTATACATGATTTGTGAGAGGAAACAAGATTAGAAACAAGAAACTAAAGCAAGAACAACAATAAAAACAAGAACAATCATATAAAATACACTTGCATAAATTAAAAGTACCAAATGTATCTCTCACAAATGAGATCTAAACTTCAAAACCTAAGAAAAACTGAGACAAAAACGTTATTAGGGTTTTTGGGGTTGGGTCTTTATATAGGAGACCAAGAATCGAGTTAAAAACGGAAACTAGATTTGGGTCGGCGGAGCCTCCGCCGGTCAGTGCAGACCAGCGTGCCTTGTCCAGTCTCGCTGCTCGGGCTGCACCGGTCAGTGTAAACCGGCGCACTTGGCCGGCGCTCATCTTCCAGGACTCCATGCTCGGTCTTCGCCGATCAAGGCTACACCGGTGGGCCTGACCGGCGGTCTTCCTCCAGATTCCCATGGTTGACATCCACCGGTCTGGGTTGACCGGCGTGGGCTTGGCTGGCGGTGTTGGAAGCACCGAGACTTAGCCATTTTTGCTCGCTTTTGCTCCGTATTTGCTTTGTTCCTTTCATTTGCTTCTTCTGCACCTGAAATGATGAAAAACATGCAAATGCAACCTAGAAACTCTAAAATGCACCCCAAACTAACAAAAAGCGAATGAAAACTGAGGGGTAAAACTGGTAAAATTCAAGCTCATCAACTCCCCCAAACTTAGTCATTGCTTGCCCTCAAGCAAAACAACTTGTAAATTAAGGGTCGAGGTTTGAACAACAAGAACCAAACAGCCTAAAGTTTGCGATGAGAGCGCTCCCAACTTAACATGACTACTTGTCTCATCATTCAAGCATCAATACCATGAATCATCATAAATGTGCCAAGTTAGTCCACTTAATTAGCCTAACCATGCTTTCCTACATTCAATTTAAACAAGAGCGGAAGGTTTCAATCGGTTCGGTCTAATGGGGATTCAATTTGCAGAAGAGGCGGTTTCACACAAGGCATGAAGGTCGATTGTAATTTGGTTTATCTCGCGGAGTGAAAGAATTATATCAAAATCAGGAAAGATAAAGAGCAATTTGGGCATACAATTTTGAACATCTATTATTTCCCCCCAAACTTTGACCTTAGCATCTACCCGATTATAACTTTTAGACCTTTTTCTTTTTCATTCTTCTTTTGACCTTAGGGATTTTCTTATTTCTACACTCTTTCTATTTCATCTAACTCCAAGACTTTATTCTTTTCTTTTCTTTTTCTTTGTTTCTTTTTCTTTTATAGTCTTACTCTTTTTGGAGTGTCTTTACTACAATTTATTCTCCTTGGTGATTATTTTCCTTTCTTTTTCTTCCAACCCATCCTCTTATCCTCTCTTTTCTAGCTTTTCTCATTTTTCAAATCCTAGTTCTACACAAGCTTTTCTTTTATTTATCCATTTCCCAAACTTCCTAAACTACCCATATAGATGTTCTCTATTGTCGCTCTCTATACTTTCAGGTTTTTGCAAAATTGCAATCACTGAAATTAAAAGGAGGACTAACATAAGTGTTTAGGTCAAGGGTGCAAAAACGGTTAAGAGGGAATCATTCTAAAAATGAGAATGACCGAATTGGGCGAAAAGTGTTTCGGTCTAAGGTGCCCAAACTCTTGCTTGAATATAGAAAATACCATGAAAAATTATGCAACCAAAATCATGTTAATTATAGTCGGATTAAAAACTCATATCATCATGAAAGCAATACTAAACTAGCAAGTATCAAAGATCATGGTCTTAGCTTATCTTATATCAGGCATCGATGCATAGAACTTCAAGACTTTTCGAAACTATTAAGTCGGAATCGATGATCTAAAGTGACGGTGTTTTGGTTCCCATTTGAAAACACGAAGCGAATGCAGTCTAAATGTGACTCAATCCTATACTAAGATGTAATGAAGTCCTAGACACTTAAACCCGAATAAAGAACGAAAATATTTTGGGTTTTTCTGAAAATAATATTTTTTGTTATATGCAAAAATGCTAAAACAAACAAGCAAATGTATTAGTCGGAAGATGGTCTCTCCCCCAAACTTAAACAACACAGTCCTTGTGTGTCTATGTTGGGAAAAGAGTCGAGGACAAACAGTTTGAAGAAAAATTATGATTAAATTCAGGGTTATAGAGGAATATCGGGGTTGGAACGAGAAATGATCTCGGGTATCTAGGGGTGCCTCGAACACGCCGCCATTCGTAGACAGCGCCGGTCACACGCGCCGGTGGGCACATACCGCTGTGGTCCGTCCAGGTCCACTGAGTGTGTCCTGCCGGTTAAGCACACCGGTCTGTGTAGACCGACGAGGACCGACGAGGCCCTCTCCGTCGCTCCTGTGAGGTCCACGCTGGTCAGTACTGACCGATCTGACTGACCAGCGTTAGCTACAGGAACATGTTCCTCTACCACACCGGCCAGCACAGGCCGATGGTGCTGACCGTTGGGTGCTCTTTGGATGCACATGCGTCCCTAATACTTAAGTCTTAACGAGCCATTCATCAAGCAAACATCATAAACATAAACCAAATCCAATTACCCAATAAAATAATCAAAAGAACAATGTAAGTTCAATAAAAATAAAATGCATAAAAAGTAGAGATAGACATGACACTTCCTCTCAAGTGAGCTTCTTTAACGTCATTAGCTTGATGGGGTTGGGAGAGCTCATGCATCATGTGCGGGCGACTCAGACTTGCCCGGGAGCTGACCCTGACTCATGCATCTGAGTGTCGATCACCTTCATGTGTGTGGACATATGTTCGATCTTCCCCTTCAAGTCGTTGTACATTCCATCAACTTTCGAGTTGATGTCTCTCTTAAAGTTGTTCACGTCAGATGTGTACTTTGTTTGGCCTTCTAGCAGTTGTTTGGGCATGAAAATGCTCTGATCTTCAGAAACTCCAACAGTTGGTTGAGAGTACCCTGGTTGCTTTGGAATGAATTGATGTCTCTGTCCAGTCTGGTTCTGGAAATTTTCCTTGTTCTGGAATTGTTGTTGAGGTTGAAAATTCTTCTGGGGAGGGTACACCTGATCCTGAGGATTGGCGACGTTGTTGCTTCTTTATGAGAGGTTTGGGTTGGGGGTTCTAGTTGTAGTTGTACTGCCAATGGTACCCTTGATTTCCCACATAGTTAACCTCTTCTTGGTCATAGTTGTCAACATAGTCTTCAGCATGTTCAAAGATGTGAACCGGTCGCTTCTGTATTTGCAGCACACAGTCCAGCTTATCATTCAAAGCTTTCAGATCAGCTTTGTAGCTTGATTCCACCGAGATATCCTTCCTGGGCATAGAGCGGTCGAAATCTCCAGCGTGGGATGCGTCACTTTGAGCCATTTTCTCGATCAAAACCAGTCCCTCTACATAAGATTTGTTAAAGAAACTACCTTGGCTTGCAGTGTGAAGCATTGCTTGATAGTCTCTATGAAGACCTCTGTGAAAAGTGTCCAACAGGTCTCCGAAGTGAAACCATGGTGAGGGCATTTCAGTGTGTAGCTCTTGAATCGCTTCCAAGCATTGGCGAAGGATTCCATGTTCATCCTCTCAAACGTTGCAATGTTGCTTCTAAACTTCGAAGTCCATGATGGCGCAGTCCTTGCAATCATCCCAAGTCCTTATAGCTCCATGTCTTAGTCCCTTCTCTCAGTTCTTTGCATCACCTTCCAAGGAAAATGGAAACAATCGGAGTTTGTAGGCGTCTTCAGAAACACCATTCAACTGAACCGTTCCACATACTTGGTCGAAATTGTCGAAGTGTTCCAAGGGGTCTTCAGTTTCCATTCCATGGAAAGGGTTGTTCATGACCATAGTGATGACTCCGGATCGGATCTCGAAATTGTTGGCACCAAGAGGTGGAGGTTAAATGCCATTCTTATTTCCATGCACCGTTGGTTCATTGGTTTCTCCTATAGTCTTAGGAGGGTTAGCGCATCAGTCTTGAACTGGTGCAACAGGCGGGTTTAGGTGAACCTGAGGAAGTTGGTTCACATCACCATTCTCTTGTTTATTGTTGACATTGTTTGCGTTATCGGTCATCTCTTGTTCTTCGAGGAAAGCTTGATGTTCTGTCCTTTTTTCACTTCTTATTTAACGTTCTAGAGCCTTGATATCGCGAGGATTTTGCAACTGATCTCGAGAAACTTTTGATCTAGTGCTCAAACACCTGAAAAAGAAAATAAATTTATAATAATTAGTAAACTGACAAATAAAAAGAACCTAGTCCCTAGCAAATCCAAAAAGACTAATGGTTAATTGAAATCCCTGATTTGACAACGACGCCAATTGATAAACATGAATTTTCGGTTTTCTATGGTGGTTTATCAATGAGTATAGGTAAGATGGGTGATAGGGCTGTCGAACCAACTCGGAGGTAATTAACTCACAAATCCTATGCTTGATTTTACTAAGTCTAGGTAAACACAAAAGGGGTTTGTCTCTCACTAACAACTCCTAAGCAAATAAATAAACAAAGCAATAAACTAAAAATGAAAGAAATAAACTAAACTGAAAATGACAAAATCAGAAATGAAAGCGAACTTATGGATAAAGGGGATTGATAATCGGTAGAGGTTTTCATGCTAGATTGGTTTACTAACTACCTTTGGTTTATTCTATGTGTAGGAATCTCTAAACTAGACTAGCTCGCTCTCGCACAACTAGAACCTTTTCTAATCCTACCATTACACAAATCTCTTGTCAATGAAGTAGTACTAGAAAGCATTAAACAAAATTCCATGCAACAATTAATCGATAACTTAAACAATCTTTTGGAAAGAATCGACTAACAACGTATTCATTGTTTGGGAATTCTATCAAGAACCTCTCGGGTGATAAATTTTCTAAGGATCTAAACTAGGTTAGCTACTCCTAATCTAACATTAAGAACATGAATACATTGAGAATATTTATTCTATTATAGATCTAAACCATTCTAGCAATCCAAAACCTACCGATCTAACCCCTAATCCATAAGCCTATAAAGACTACTCACAACTCATGCCTATAACACTTCGACAGTTTCTAGACATGATTTGTGAGGAAACAAGATTAGAAACAAGAAACTAAAGCAAGAACAAAAATAAAAACAAGAACAATCATATAAAATAAACTTGCATAAATTAAAAGTACCTCTCATTTGCTTCCTCTGCTCCTGAAATGATGAAAACATGCAAATCCAACCTAGAGACTCTAAAATGCATACTAAACTAACAAAATGCGAATGAAAACCGAGGGGTAAAACCGGTAAAATTCACGCTCATCAAGCATGCCATTGACTTGACAATTTCAAGAAGGAGATCCACTCAAGGGTCGATCATATCTATTCCGATTTGAAATCCAAGATTGACTCCCACTCCTCACATGTTAAGAACTTGGATAATCAAGTGGCCCAAGTTGCCTCTTCTTCAACTAGGCAATCGGGCACCCTCCCGGGTAAAGGTGTTTCACCATCACGAGAATATGTGAATGTTATCTCTTCTGTTTTTCTCATCGTGGACAATGAGAAACAAAGTGAGGGGGTGACTCTCTCTAAGGACATGGTAAACACAAGACCACTTCCAAGGTCAATGAAAAGTTGGACGTCTACACCCAAAAAGTTAACATTTCCAAGCCGTTTCATCGAGCAAGAGAGACCATAAATTATTGAGAGTCTCATGTTTGTTGATGAGAAGATCCCTCAAATAGTGCTACTTTAGGCAACCTGAGGATTCATCGGTCCATTAATGACCAAATACTCCAACCACTCAAAACAAATGATGAGCAAAAGAAAACCTTGGTTCTGAAAATCTATGCTCCCACTAACTCACATTTGCTTGATTCGACTAACAAAGCGGATCCATGGAGTTTTACTATCCCACGCGTGCTTAACTTAATTTCTTTTCATGATTGTCTTTGTGATTTAGGAGCTAGCTAAACGTCATGCCTTTATCAATTGTTAACCATCTTGGTTATTCTACCTTTACTCCATGTAGGATGAATGTCATCCTTGTCGAAAAGTCAATGAGACAACCGGAAGAAAAATTTGAAAACCTCCCAATCATGTGACGCATCCCTTAGCTTGATCGAGCTTACTCAATGGATTCACGGAAAGTCGGTCGCGGTGGCGAGGACGACCACGACGCCTATTCTCCCAAATCTTGCGTTCAAATGAGCTAGAAGTCAGCAAGTGTTCTTAATAAGAACAATAAAGAGATTCGATCAAAAGAGAGCGGGGATATAAGGTGGTTCGGTCGGAGAAGGAATATGTGGGTTGTCTGAGGTTGCCGGTACGAATGCACCGACCGTACAGACGCACCAAACAGAGATTTCTTCGTTCGGTCCGTCTTCAAAGTTGACGCCGCGTGGGGAAGTTCTCTTCCTAGGGAAAATATGGAGAATAGTCGAGAGAGTTGGGGGATTGAACGAGATCTGGACGGAGGTAACGTCTCTAGTCGCCTTATCACGAACGGTACGGCCCCGCCGGCCGTACAAGCAAAAGCTTGAACGAGTTTCTCGACTAATTGAGCTCTTCTTGCAATTTCCTTCGGGGAGATTTGTTTATGGGTGAAATGATAAAGTTCAGACGAGATAAAATTGGAATAGAACGAGATCCGAACGAGGATATGACACACCGAAAACCCTAGGGAATATGACTCATCCCTAAGAACTCTCAATAAACGATTTCGTTTGAAAATGATGATAATTGCTTGCAAGTTACTTTGCCCAAAACGGCTACATATCCTTTAAATAGTAAGTCTTAGAGAGGAAGGGAGAAACCTTAAAAGGAAAGAACAAAACGATGAGTTTTGATAGAACCAAAACGACCACTGAATTTAGGAGCTCAAATTCAACAACACCAAACCGCGCCAAGGGGCCCAAAAAAGTCAAGCTCAGCGACTTAAAACAAGCTCACTAAGAGGAAGTCTCATAACTATCCTTTGTATATATCGGTTTAATTTTTTTTTTCGTTTTTCGTTTTAGCTTGAACTGGATTTTGGGAACTTGGAATCTTTGGTTTTGCCTTTGTAGTTTGAATCTCTTGCAGGTATGATAAACGGGTGACTAGGAAGGAGAATGAGACCAAGCATGAGGAAGCTTCTCTTCAAGTACCAACTGGTCCTATCACTCGTGCCCGAGCCCAAAGACTAGATGGTGCCATCATGAAGACCCTTGAGGGTTTGGAGACTCATTGCCATCACTTGATAAACGAGGAAGAACCGAGTGAGGTTTTTTCCAAGTAGTTTACTCACAAAGGTTTTAGGGGTACTCTTCCTTCGGTGAGGTTTTTCCCAAGTGGTTTACTCACAAAAGTTTGAGGCCCATTACAGTAGACCTCACATAAGACCGCATCAAGAATTGATCCACGCGTTTAAGACCGTTGGAGAAGAACCTAGATCTTATCTATAAATTTGTACTTTTTACTTTAACCTTATCTTCGTCAATGCTTCGCGTTTTGCCCCTTTTGTTTAAGGCTTCCCCTTATGCGAGAATATTTAAACTCTCTTCGTAAGAACTTTCTCCCTTATCTAACATTTTGAAATAAAAAACCGAGAGAGTTTTTGTTAGCTCCTTTAAGCTTGAGTGTGTAATATCTCTTGCGATCTAAGTGTGTAATATCTTAGTTCTCTAAGGTGTATCCTAGGGTTCTTCATCCCCATGGTGGTCCTTTTCATTTCCGTTTCGGTCATCATCTTTTGCATCCATTGTTCTGGTTCCGTCGTCGACCGTGCAAACTCCACTACCTCACCGTCGTTCTCCATCTTCCGCTTGTACTCCGTCGGTTTGGGCACGATCCATCCTCACCATTTATCCAGAGATTCACCTCCATAAAGTTTCGTCAAGATCGGAGTTCAACTGTACGTGATATTCCAAGAAGTTTGTCTCGTACGGCCCGGCGAGGCCGTACCCTCTTGTACGATGCGACCTCAACGTACCCCAGCGACCAAAATGTTCAAACTTCAAGATCTCTCTCGATTGATCCTCATAATTCTTAATCAAAAGAAGCTACAACGAGTTTCATCCCGATGTGAAATCATCTGGTCGTGAGAATCATGCATCAATCTCCATGTACGGTTGGTGGAGTCGTACACGGTCGTACCCGACGACCTCATTTCAAATTATCGACCATTTTCTCTTCTTTATCATTTTCTCTCGATTGTTCTTAATAATTTGAGCCTTATACCAGATTTAACGAGTTTCACCTTTTTTGCACTTAGGGTTTGGAAGATTTTAACTCGCGACCCCCTCAAGACGTTGGCCGAGGGCTAGTTCTACTCCAAGGGCATATCTTTCGCTAAGGGGCATGTATCAACTGGTATCAGGAGCCAGCTTGGAGCATCTCAAACCTAAACTCATGGACCGAGACAAAGAAATGAGTACCCAAGGTACCAAGATGAAGAGGATGATCTCTCTGATCATACTTGTCAAGCCTCACAAAGACCTTATCATTGTGAGCCAAGACAAGACCGTATTGAAGGATTCAAGATTAAAATCCCACCATTTCATCGAAAGAGTGACTCGGATGCATATTTGGAGTGGGAAAAGAAGATTGAACTTGTCATTCGAGTGTCGATGGTACTCTGAGATTAATAAGGTCAGGATGGCAGCTAGGAAGTACCATTATTACACCCTCAGCTGGTGGGATTCCATTAAGACATGGACCGAGCTCAAACCGGCCATGAGAAGAAGATTTGTGCTTAATTACCATCACTGTAACCTTCATCAAAGGCTTAGGAGATTGACCCAAGGTTCTATATCCGTGAAGCAACTATGGCTCGCTTCTTTGGTGGTCTTAAC
>OVAO01000054.1:5664-33573 GCA_900406285.1 Biscutella auriculata
CAAGTTATGTGAATGACGGTTGCAGATGTAAGGAAGACGAAGGTGCAGAAATATATACTATGTGGCTTTTAAAGTTTACGTATGGATTTGAGAAATAACAAGAAGCCGTCGGAGGGCCAAATAGTCCTGACCTCTTTCAAGTATGTTTCGGGTACCGGGAAGATGTTCTTCTCTTCTTCGAAAATCCTAATGAATTTGATAATAGGATCTGAACTATTATATTTATGTTTAACTTGAGTGGATTCTACTTTATCTTTATTTATCGTTTGATGTATCTAGTCTTACTATATCGTTTATACAACCGTATTATAACCAAAAACCAGCCGTCAGAGAAAATATTATTATCCATAATTCGTTATCTGTCGTAAATAATCTATAAAACCTAAATCAACCGTAATAGACTAATTATATTCCAAAAATTAGCTAGAAATAGTAAATCAGCGAGAAATCATAATCAGCCGTATAATACGAAATTCTTATCCGTTAATCAGTCGTGTAATATCGAAATTCTTATTATACGAAATTCTTATCCGTTAATTATCCGTTATCAGTTATCCGTTAATTTCATAATACAAATTTCTACATCGTAAATCAACTATTACATAAATTTACTTCGTAAATCAGCCTTAATAATTTTTATACGTAATATTAGGGTTAATGTGTTAATATTTAAATGTTTTTTATATAGTGTTTATGAATGTGTTATTCAAATTGTTGTGTTAAGATGTCCATTAATATTATTTACTTTTGGTAGGAAAACATATAGTGTTAATATTACGATGTCATGTTACGTGGCTATTATGTCTTTTAACGTTACAGATGTAAGAGAACGGGTCAGCACTAGCATCAAGATAACATGGAACTCGGTAGTTTTAAATTGTGAATTTCATATCTAAGGGCTGAGTTATATAGTTTTTATTTACATACTGACTGAGTTATTTAATCTTTATTTACGTAAATCAGCCGTGGATAACATATTTAGTTTCTTTTTCTCTATTGTCGTTGATCGCAATCAATCTCATGGATAAGATTATTCCAATATTTAATTTTCTTTTTTCTCTCCTTCTCTGTCTTCCCTCGCTTCCTTTACATCTCTAAAGGGAGATGCGTTTCTGGAGCGCCACGCTTCGCAGATTTCGCTCCATGGCTTATCTTCCTCTCTGGGACTTAGAAGCCTTGAATGTGCTTTGCTGCAGTTATATTTCTTATTGAGATGTATCCACTCATGAAAATGAATGTATCTTCATGACATGCTTTTCTCCTCCCCGGGAGTTTGAGCATCCCCAATCTGTCTCCTCTTTATTCTTGGGTGCTTTGGCGTTTGTGCCTTTTGTAGGTCGTTAGATCGGCCTTCGAGCCTTTGTAATTCGTCCACTTTTCTTAAAGAAATATCATTTCTATTGTTTTTGTACCATTTCTTTTGTCCAAACTGTTTCATATAAAGTTCATCTGCAATTACATCAAAACTTCATCCATAAAAGTAACAATATCATCATAAATAAATCAGCCGCTCTGTGTAACTCAGCCGCTCTGAGAAAATCAGCCGTATCAAACAACAACTAGGGTCAAATTGATAAATAATCCAACGTCTGAGGTTAAATTGATTGAATTGATAAACAACAACTATGGTCAAAATGATAAACAATCTAACGGCTAAAGAGTAAACCAAAATAACTCAACCGTAACTATAACTTAAGTCCGCCGTAAAAGGGAAGTTATACTACGTAAATCAACCCCTTATTTCTTACCACAGTAAATCAGCACAACTAAACCCTAACTCTATATAATATTAGCACAATACCATCAATACTATTTTAAAGATTAACCCTATACCGTAATTAATAATATAATAGTACAAGTTGAGATGTCTGATTACGCAGCTATGATGGCCTACTAGTCAGCTATTAATGTCTTAGTAGGCAGCTATGATATGTCATATCACCTGGTTAAGTATATCTTTTTACGTTACCAATGTAAGAGAACGGGTCGGCACTAACGTCGAGATAACATGGAACGAATGCATTAGTTTCAAATTTCATATCTAATGGATGAGTTTTCTAGTCTTCATCTACATCGTAGCTGATTTATGGGAAAACATATTGAATTTCTTTTTTCTCTCCCTCTTTTTCTTCCCTCTCTTCCTCTTCGTCTTTAAAAGGAGATGCATTTCGCCGTCATAATCAAACAAAATCCTCGTTCTGGACCCTTTCTTCCCTAGACTCTTTCTCTTGTCTTTTCTCTGGCCTTCTCGCTTCACCTTCAGAAGGGTTTTCTCATGGATTCTGATAATGGCATACCCGACATACTGTTGGTGTACAACTCGAAAGGTTAAAAGGAATTGTAGGTCGATCGAACGGTCTACAAGGAAACAAACGCCAAAGCTTCATCGACCACTCGGCTCTAGTTCTATCCACGAACCATTATATTCCCGGAAGAGATGTTCCATTGTTTTACGGGAATATAATTTTGGTGGAAAGAACTGGATCTCAGTCGTCGATGGAACTTTGGAGTTTTTTCCTTCTGTAGATCGTTCGATCGGTCTTGATCCTTTTTAACCTTTCGAGAGGTATTAATGAATTATCATTTTCTATTTCTTCGCTTCAATAGAAAACAACTCAGTCGTTCATAAACAACAAATCAACCAAATTTATAAAGTAAATCACGATTAAAAATAGAAATCTATCGTGTAAGAAAAATTCATATCCGTTAATCAGCTGTCCGGATTAACTTAGCCATAATTAAACCATAAGTGAGCCATCAAAGAAATAATTATACACCGTAAATCAGCCATGAATAACATCTTTAATTTGTTTTTCTCAGTCGTCATTGATCTTAATGAATCCAACGTATAATGAAATTCCAGTTTTTAGTCTCTTTTTCTATATTCCTCAGTGTATTCTCCTTCTTCCTCTACGTTCTTACTATTCAAAACACACACAAAATCGTTTTCTCCCAAAACATTGTCGTTTAGCCGTTATTCTTTAGGCTGAGTTCTGAGGCAAAGTTGACTCAGTTGTAACAACTCTAACAACTGAGTTGTTATAACGTAGTAAGTTAGCCCTAATAACATACAATTAGTTTTTGTAAATCATCCATCAAAAGTTTATTGTCGTAATATGATGATTGGAATAAACTACTCGAACCTAGCCGTAACAACTATAATAACTGAGCCGTATATTATTTAAATATAACTCAGTCTTTAAAACAATACGTCTGATTATTAATTAATATCGAGAAAACTTAGAACTCGTTTAAATAACCTAAGTAATAATAATAAAGTACATTGTTGAGATGTCGTATTACGAGGCTATGATGACTTTTTACATTACAGAGGTAGAGTATGTCTAAGTATTAATAACTCAAGAAATGACAGCTATTAATTTTAATTAAAACGTTATCAGTAATTCCCTCTTAAGAATACATAATTTCTTATTACCTGGCTATGATGTCTTATCACACAGCTATTATATCGTATTACGAAGCAGATGAGGTCTTATTACTTACCGAGGTAAGTAATTGAAACACTGTTGTTTAGCCGTTTATACTATACGACTGACTTTTGTCGAGGGTATTACCAAGGGTTCACATCTCTCAATTAGTTGATAAGAAAAATGGCGAAACGTATTACTGATAACAATGTCGACCCATGTCACCGCATATACCTATGGCGGATGATAAAATCGTCGGATTCATCAACGAATTCATCAACGACTTCATCAACGAAGGTGGAGTTCAAGAGTGAAGGGAGTGGTGGAGGAAAATGGGTGGGGGGAGGAATCGGTTCGAGTAGATGAATCGGGTGAAGTATCAGATTTGGGGAAGGAGCACTCTGGCTGATGGCATGTCGCGGTACTCGGATGCCGCCGGTCGTGGCGCCGCCGTTTCCGAAAATGTTCAAATTCGCGTAAATCGCCACATAATGATGGATCTAGCTGTATCACAATGTCATTTGCTACTAGACGGGCCTCCAAACCGGAGGACCGTAAAGGAATCGAGGATACAATCAAAATGCTTCAAGACATTCTCAAGCAGATTGAAGATTGAAGAATAATTAGATTAAGCTTTTTATTATTATGTATACTTTGCTTTGAAGTGTTTTTTTCACATCGTTCGATCGGTCTTCAAGCCTTTGTTAATTCGTTGACATGTCTTAATGAAATATCATTTTGAGTATGTATTTGTTTAAAAACACAATAAACCTTAGATGCAATGATTAAACTAAGCCGTAACGAAAACACAGTTCAGCCGTGTAAGAAAAAAATCAAACATAACTTAGCCATACACAAAAATAGTCAGCCATCTCAACTATATTAACAGCCGTAAGACAATATTATAATCCGAATTCAGCCATCTCAAGTCTAATTAAAGCTAAACAATATCATAATCCTAACTCAGCCATTGATGTAAACACAAGAAAACCGAGTAAGAAATATTTCTGTTGGTTCCATGAATTTTAGGTAAGTTGTTCAAGTTATGACAGTTCTGTATAATTTATGTGCATGTTCAAGAAATATTTCTGTTGTCTCAAGAAATATCTAGTTTTTTATTTACATTGTGGCTGACGTATGAGACAAGGTTATTCCACAAGGTTATAAATCAGTCGAATCTTTAGACGACGAGCATTTTGTAAAATATAAATCACAAGCTCTCTCTCTCTCTCTCTTTCTTGCTTCCTAGGTATCCCGACCACTTGAACATTTCTATACTTGATGATATACATTTAGGAACGGTACTTGGTTGATTCCATTGAGGCTGATAAGTCCTTCGACGGCCCTGAGTTTAAATATAAGAATTAGTGTCTTAAACAACAAAAGCCTTAGAAGGTTACCGAAGAATCTTACATCTATTGTGACGAGCTCTAGTTCTCTTAAGTTAGGAGAAACTTTGAGCAACTGGACAAGAACATTCTTGCATGTACAAAGGTTCAAATGTTTAAGCTTGTTGAAGACAAAACCAACATCAAACACAACCTGCACAGTGAGTATTAGAATCATTTACATAATATTCTATAAATGTTATATAAGACTTACTCATAAAGAAGAAGTTGATTACCTCTGAGAATCAATAATTTTGGAATGTTATTGTGGAATGATAGGCATAATTTCAAATGTTTAACTGATGGAATCGAACCGATAATTTTAACAAACAAGCTAAACAAAACTTTGAGAAATGCCTTCTTCAACTTAGGAATATTCATCAACGTGTACATATGCTCAAAAGAAAATTCAAGTTTCATATACTTCCAAGAAGGAGTATCTATCACAAACTCATCCAAGTCGTAAGTTATACGGAGTGATAAACGTTGTAAAGATGGGACTCTCACTATCATCTTTCCCTCATCGGAGAATTCATACACTGATAGATCTTCAAGAAGACACAATTAGATAAAAGCCATGGAAGAGAATCATTATTGTCATAACTCACATCCTCAAGTCACAAAGTTTTAAGAGAAGGAAGACAACACATACGAGGAACATCCATATGAATGACTCCATGGAGTTTCAAGGTCACGAGAGATTTGCAGGTATACACGTAAATATTAGAAAATTAGCCATAATTCGTAATTATGATGCTATGATGAGTTATTACATCACCGAGGTAGAGTACGTCTGAGCATTAATAATTCATTAAATGACAACTATTAATTAAAACGGGGATAAAAATTATTAGGTAGCCATTATGTTTTATCACGTAATCATTATGTCTTATTACGTCAGGTAGATGGCCTATTTACGTGGCTATAATGTCTTAACACACAACTATTATGTAAATAATATTACAAGGCAAATGATATCTTGTTACGTCAACATTATCGAGGTTTGAGAAAAATTTATACAATATATCAGTTGTAAAGTGTAACTTAGCAATAATAAAACCAGAAGTTAGCCCTAATCAAACCCATAACTCAATCGTATCGCAAAAACAATCAAATTATGATATAAATGAGTTATGCCAAGTTTTCAAAATATGACACGGCGATGAAATAGTTACATCGGACAAGTTTTTACATTATGCCCACTCTTTCTACAACAAGAACATGTGTGTAATTTCCTTGGCCGTTTGTTTTCAAGTGCGACCTCTAAATATGATTTCATCCTTTTTTCTTATGTCTTCCTGGTTGTGGACGAATAAAAGGGGGCATGCACGGTTGTCTCAGAACATTCTCCGGAACTTGATGCGCTGAATCGACAAGCATGACCAATCCAGCGTAAGAGTTTGACAAGAAATCGTTGGTATAGTAAGGACAGGACAAGGATATACAACAATATTTCACGTGCTCGACAGCTGCGATTGCGTGCGAACATGGTAATTTCTCTCTTTGGATACATGTGCACGTTCTCCTTTCCAAGTTAACAACATACGAAGACTCCCCATATGTAACTTGCACGAGATGAACATCGATAGGTTGTGCCGTATACCGTACGACGACATCAACGCGACCTTATCATAAATTATCAAAAACATTTATGGCGTACTTAAGAAATGTCACGACTTATTAGTTTACGGTTGCGTTATCGGAAAAGAAAAAGAAATAAAGGCTGGCTTATGAAATGTACGGCTGATTTATTAGTTTATGTTTGGGGTATCAATATAGAATATAAAACGTTACAACTGACTTATGAAGTGTGACGGCTGACCTATCCGTTCTTATGGTTGACTTACTTGTATTAGTTTCTCCACACCACGCGTAGGCGCTGTTTTCTATGATCAAGCATCCTCTTTCTATTCAGTAAACCATCTGGTCATCATAACCTGTATGGATTCTAATATTCGGAAAATGGTAAGACCTCTAGCGTTCGACAGTGCTCTATTCATTGATTCCGCTATGTTTTTGGTCATCAAATTGTACCGTTCACCCGAGAAATGGACACGCGCCCATAGTTGGACATCAGCTCTTTGGAGGTAGCCATGAAGTATAGGATTAATTGCTTGAATCTCATCGAAAGTCGCATTAAAATCACGTATTCTAAAACACCTTGCCGCTTTCTTCACCAGGCGAAAGACATATTTTCCTTTGTACCATCCCAAAATGTTCTTATATAGATGGTAAGTGCCAATTCCCCGAGAAGCCAGAGGATAGACATTCTCAATCTGTTTTCCTATCGAGTTATGCCTACCAATATTATCGCCAGACCCTCGTCGTCGTAGATCATATCTTTAAGTTGCGTGAAAAACCAGTTCCACAAATCATCATTTTCAGTATCAACAACAACGAAAGCTATTGGAAAAATCTGAAAATTACCATCCTGAGCTAGTGCAGTGAGGAGCGTCCATTTGTATTTACCATTAAGAAACGTACCGTCGACGACCACAACTTTGCGCATGTGAGGAAACCCAGTTACGCTCGCACCAAACGCAAGGAAGACATACATTAATCTTTGTTCCTCATCTATTTGAAGACGCACAATTGTACCCGGATTTCTCCTTCTTATCGTGTATAAGTACGAAGACAAGTTTTCGAACCCACTCTCAGGTGTTCCCTCATCCATTTCTCTTGCACGTTTCAGCGTCCTATGTGATTTCCAATAATCCATCTATCCACAACAACGTAGGAATAAGTCAGCCGCATCACATAATTATATCAGTCACAGAGAAAATAAACCAGGTTCAGCGTAATATAAATAAACCAAATCCTTTTATACAAATCAGCCGTAACTAAATAGATACATTTGTACCAAACTGCTTATTGATAGCTATTCCGACACTCACAGGTTTAACAGATTGACCAACGTTGCCGACAATATCCCTGTACAACTGGCCTAAAATGTCTGGTGTTGCTTGTCGAGATTGATAATCACGCTCGATTACAGAACATGTATGATCCAAAATGTAAATACAAACGTAAAATGTCGGGGAATCCCCTTGGTTAGAAGCACAAATTCTCCACAGACATCTATCAACCCACCACTTAACTACAAGTACATGCTTCGTAGATATGCCTACATCAAAATCAAATTGATCCCTAACTGCAAGAAGTTTATGTCGTCTCTCCAAATGGGATTTACTCTCGTATCGCTGCCCTACCGCAACCTCTAACTTAGACATATCCGACCTTAAAACCTCCGGCTTCCCATTACATCCTCTCGTTGACACGTTCTAAGATCTCTTCTTTGGAGGTAGTGTTGGTGATTCTTGGTCTACTGCTGGAGACTCACCGAATGAGCTGAAGTTATCATCTTCAGACGACGCACCATTCGAGTCGTCGAACATATCAAATCGGCTTATAAATACATCATCATCTTCTCCGGCTACTTTTTTCTCATTCCATTTTACTATAGCAGTCAATGTCACTATCACCAATGTGATCATCGCATTTAGATTCCACGTCTGAGCGTTCTCTGTCTGAGTAATAAGTATATAACGTCTTACTCTTCCCTCTTGCTCCGTCACTCCGACAAACTTTGCCATCTTTTTTCTATGTAGTCTCGATGTAGAGACGAATATCTTCAGTTTTCCTTTGGCTATAAAACCTTGCAACTACCGATTACTATTGATAAAGACTGACTTCGTATCGGGTGGCATTGTTTTCATAACTCTATTCAAGAACATATAGCTCAGCTGAATCTGATGCATTGACTCATCCAATCTGTAATCTTCGAATACCCACTTTTCGAGTTGGCCGACTGTTGTTTCTACATTAATTGACAGAACTTTAGATCTTCTACCGTCGTGTTCAAATACATATTTGTTTTTCTTAACCCATTTACCGGAAGCAGTACGTACCATATCATTATCCATAGTTATGAAGAAGAAAATTAAGAGAAGGAGAAGATGATTACAAACTAAAACCATGTATATATAACGATCATGCCGCCATACAAATAAGACCGTTTTTCTATTTTAGTTTCTATTAACTCTAGAACTTGATGTATTTCGTTTCTTTAATAATATTATAAGATTTCAGTTTTTATATTATATTTAATTTAATATTTTAAATAATCAATCCAAAAACAGTTTCTGATTAAAAAACAACAAATTAAAAGTGGTCGCACTTTGGTTGCAAACATTTGCGATCACGTTAGGACTACATATCTTTGCGATCATTTAACATAGTCCTACTTTGGTCGCACATTTTTTAACCAAAGTGCACTTGAGTCGCAAATTTGCGATCGTCTGAGACCACGGTTTAGTTGCACTTGAGTCGCAAATTTTGTAACTCAATTGCAACCCTTTTGCAACCACATATTTGCAACCCATTTGCAACCATCCATTTTGCAACCACTTTGCAATTGTGACCAGACCAACGAATGTGGTTGCGATAGGGTCCCAAAATTAAGACCATGTTCTGCGACTACGTTGACAAGTAGCACTTTGAGACTACTGTCACCGTCTTCAGAGATGCTAAGGACGGCTACATTAAGACTAAATGATGTGTATAAAGAGGAGGCACTTTTCTGACAGCAGAAGAGCAAAATTCATTGGCTAAAAGAAGGGAAAATAACTTGAAATTTCTCCAATCCCAAGTCAAACAACGACGAATCCAAAATCGAATCACAGAGATTCGCACCAAGGTTTAGGTCTAGGTGGAAAAGCGCAATTTATCGAATTGTCGTAGCGCCAAAGAAGAAATTGGAGTGCCACAAGAAGGAACATAAGCTAAGCTAGAAAACCATGGTACTTGGAGAGTGGAGAAAACGGGAAGCTCAAAAGATATCGGCATTGCTCGGCTTATTCGCGAAGAAAGACACAAATCATTTAGTATGCACAAGAAATCAAGATCACATAATTCGATGGAAGAAAGGAGGAAAATACCCGTCTTCTTGTAAGGAAGAAGAAGAAAAATGTGGAAACGGAGATTTGATCTCTTCTTTAGACGGATCTTCTCGAGTTTGGCGTGGTCTTCTTCGTTGGATTTTGATAATCAAGTCAAGATGAAATGTGAAAAGAAGGTAACTCTTGGCTTTTCAATTTCTTCGTGCTTTTAATAGTTTATATCTCGGGTTATATTTACACGGTTAAACCTGACTCTTGAATTTCTTTATTCTTGATATCATTAATTGAATTTCAAGAGTTAAACCAAAAATACATTAGGACTAAAAATACATTAATTGATATCATAACGTAAGTCACATTAGAATTGCATTGTTTTGAATTTTGATGTAAACTCTCCTTTGAAATCAAAAAGTTGATGTGTCAATCTATGAAACCATTTAAAATGATGATGTGGATGGCCTAAAAAGCTTCAAACATCAATTATTATTAGTATAGATACGAGAGATGATACGGGAGAAGTCTCGATATGGACGGTGGTTGTACAGAGGGTGATGGTATGGACGATAGCGGTACGTGCAGAGGTGATGGAACGTGCGGTGAGACGGCTTGAGGAAAATAAAGTGAATGAAAAGGATCTAGGGGAAAACGAAGAGGACCACTAAAGGGATGAAGGCCTCTAGATACACCTTGAACCTAAGATGTGACACACTTAGGGTTTCTCTCAAGATACTACACACTTTAAGAGAAGAGAGCTAACATGAGAAAAGTTCTCTGTTTTGATTAAAATGTTAGCTAAGGCAAATGTTTGGACATAAGAGTGTTTAAATACTCAAGGAAGGAAAGGGAACCCTAAACAAGTGGGCAAAATGCAAACCTTAAAGGCAAACGACAATGTCACGCTTGACAGCTAACAGTCATAAAATTTGGCTAAGTCTTCAGATGACTCTCTTGGCCCACCCTATTAATTTACGAAAGACACCCTCACTTATATTTAATTAACAAATCCACATCACTAATGGTTGAGTTATGTTATATAGGCGGCTGAGTTAGTTGTAATTAACAAATCCACGTCACTTAACTGTATGCCACATGTATATCGTGGCTGAGTTATATATTAAAAACATGGTTTAATTTAATTTGGTTAACAAACAAACCATTTTTGAAACCGTATAATTAAGAAATCTACACGCCAGTAATTATTTCTCAGTAAAATAACTGTTCAGTGAGCCGTAAGAGTAAGTCATTTCTCTGAAAACGTCATATTCTCTGAAATTGTCATCTTCTCTGAAATCGTCGTCGTCTCCAAAATCTCTGAAACACTCTAGTTAGTAAATCATTTCTCCGAAATCGTCATCTTCTACAAAATCGACATCTTCTTCGAAATCGTCTTCGTCTTTTTCTCCAGTAAGTTGCGACTGAGTTTGATTTATGTTGCGACCGAGTCTGATTCTTTTGAAGCTGAGTTTGATTTATGTTTTGCCTGAGTATGATTTATTTCGTGGTTGGGTTATATACTGAGGTAGTTTCTATAGCGTATGTGTAATATATAATATCGTGGTTGAAACTAACTTAGGGTTTAGGGTTGAGTTAGTTTATGTAACGGGTGGGTTACTTTTATGTTTTGGCTGAGTTTTATTAAGGGTAGGTTTGGGTTATTAATTATGTTATGGCTGAGTTATTTTTCCAAATTCGGTTGGCTTACTTTTATATCGGCTGATCTATATTTTTTATGATCAGATGGATGTCTCTGCAATCTCTAAATATCGAGAACCGTGTTACCCTCCAAGACTTTACCGTGACGAGTTTTCTAATTTGGGAAATAAATCTCTTAATCACTATACGTGTATGGGAGACTTCCAAATGATTAGAGAAAGAATAGACAACGACGTGTGGGATGAAGAGAAGCAGTTCCCTGTTGGAATCATTGTTAAGATTGTTGATAGCAAAATGATTTGGTCTGGTAAGACCGTACATTACCTACTATGCAGACAGCTTCGCGTACATAAGAAAGAGATTTAGAGTATCGTTCACGATCAACCCATCAAGTTTGGATTAAACGAATTTCATGATATAACTAGGTTAAACACATACCCACTTCCAACGGAAAGTTTTGATCTCAAGCAATACCCTGATTTCTGTAAAGAGTTCAAAGTGGAGCTTCGGCAAGCTGCGGGTGTTCACGCTGTGATTGCAAATTCTCGGATACCCTTTGAAAGTGCAAAAAGAGTATTCGAGGATGAGGCCATGATGTCATATCCATGGGGTCGTTATGCTTTCAAAATTCTTGCTGACTCTATCAAGTCGTTGGCTCCCTCAGGTCATTCATACCACGTCAACGGCTTGATGTACGTGTTATCGGCTTGGGCGTATGAATATGTCCCTTGCTTCGGAGAGCGTTTTGGGGGAGTGAGAAATGCAAGTAGAGAGCATTCCGCTTCTTCGATGGGGTGGAAACCGCACACGTGCGACTTTTGAGACTGTCCTCATCGCGAGCTTAGAGTTCATGGCAAGGTAATGTTTCAGACTGATTTATCTAGTTCTAATTTTCTTCGTAGCTGAGTTACGAGGTTTTGACGGTTGTGTTATGAGGTATTGAAAGTTTAGTTATATTGGTTTATTTACTTTATGGTTCAGTTTTTTGTTTTACTTTGGAGGTTGAGTTATATGATGTTTAATTATTCGATGGTGAGTGTTTTTACTTTGAAGGTTGACTTATGAATTCTTCTGTGCAGGTGCACGTGAGGAATATGGTGATGAAGGATTGTTTAGATGACATGTTTCCTCCTAAGCTTCTCCATGCGTGTATCCTCTGGTGATAGGTTCGGTGGGCACTTGTGATACACCCCTGGTGGGTGAAAGACAGATCACTTGTAGAGTAGCACTCCAGGTCGTTGTGTAGGCCGAGACTAGGGTGTTGTATCTCTCACACTCCATGAGCAATGACTTTGAAACCTTGGATCTACTCTTCCATATGAATATGAAGGTGAAATACGAGAGATGATACGGGAGAAGTCTCGATATGGACAGTGGTTGTGCAGAGGGTGATGGTATGGACGATAGCGGTACGTGCAGAGGCGATGGAACGTGCGGTCAGGCGGCTTGATGAAAATAAAGTGAATGAAAAGGATCTAGGCGAAAACGAAGAGGACCACTAGAGGGATAAATGCCTCTAGATACACCTTGAACCTAAGATGTGACACACTTAGGGTTTCTCTACTACACACTTTAAGAGAAGAGAGCTAACATGAGAAAAGTTCTCGGTCTTGATTAAAATGTTAGCTAAGGCAAATGTTTGGACATAAGAGTGTTTAAATACTCAAGAAAGGAAAGGGAGCCCTAAACAAGTGGGCAAAACGCAAACCTTAAAGGCAAACGACAAGGTCACGCTTGAGAGCTAACAATCATAAAATTTGGCTAAGTCTTCAGATGACTCTCTTGGCGCACCCTAGTAAATTACGAAAGACACCCTCGTTTATATTTACTTAACAAATCCACATCACTAATGGTTGAGTTATGTTACATAGGCGGCTGAGTTAGTTGTAATTAACAAATCCACGTCACTTAACTGTATGCCACATGTATACCGTGGTTGAGTTATATATTAAGAACATGGTTGAGTTTAATTTGGTTAACAAACAAACCATTTTTGAAACCGTATAATTAAGAAGAAATCTACACGCCAGTAATTATTTATCAGTAAAATAACTGTTCGGTGAGCCGTAAGAGTAAGTCATTTCTCTGAAAACGTCATCTTCTCCAAAATTTCTGAAACACTCTAGTTAGTAAGTCATTTCTCCGAAATTGTCATCTTCTCCAAAATCGACATCTTCTCCGAAATCGTCTTCGTCGTTTTCTCCGGTAAGTTGCGACTGGGTTTGATTTATGTTGCGTCTGAGTCTGATTATTTTATATTTCATGGTAAGGTAATGTTTCAGACTGATTTATCTAGTTTTAATTTTCTTCAGAGCTGAGTTACGAGGTTTTGACGGTTGTGTTATGAAGTATTGAAAGTGTAGTTATATTGGTTTATTTACTATATGGTTCAGTTTGTTTTTACTTTGGAGGCTGAGTTATATGATGTTTAATTATTCGATGGGTGAGTTCTTTTACTTTGAAGGTTGACTTATGAATTCTTCTGTGCAGGTGCGTGTGAGGAATATGGTGATGAATGATTCTTTAGATGACATGTTTCCTCCTCAGTGGTCGGGAGAAACAGACGACTCAAGACTTGTAAACCTGATAACAGACATACACAGAGGCCGGTTTGTTACAGGTTTTTGGGATGCGCATATCAAAGAGAACAAGAAAAGAGCGAGTGTTGGAATTTCGGGTGAGCATGAGCTACAATCAAAGAAGAAGAAGAATGTTGCTCATGTAGAGAGCCAGAAAGAGAAGACGGACATAAACTCAGCCGCGACAGAGGAGAAAAGTAAGGAGGCTATGGCTAAAATAGTTGTGATACTGCTTGACTTTTAAAAAAAAATTGCCGATCAGGATGATAGATATGCTTGTATCTTCTGGTGGATTTGCTGATATGCACCAGAAGATAGATGATAGATTTGTCGATATGGAGAAGAACATTGGTCGAGCAGTTGTAGAAGCAGTTGATATGCGTCTGAAAGATCATCTGAGAATGGGTGAAAGAGCTGAAAGTCACAGAGACCTCTCAGAAATCCAAAATGGCCCAGCTTTAACATTCCCCTCGCCACCACCGTAGAAAAAATCCTTTAATATTCCAGACACAGATAGGGCCCCTCATAAAGTTGAAGCGGGGGATGATAGACAAATTCCGTGTGGGGGAAAATTAGGTTCAGCGAAGCGGGATTTTATTCCGGTATTGGCTACAGAGTTTGGTAATGGTGTTGATGATTCTCCTCTTGATGATTCTCCTGACTTCGTTTTTCATGGTGTTTCTCTTGCTAAGAAACAAGCACCCGTCGAGAGGCAACCAAATCCTTTGACAGCGGTGCAACCGAAGCCTGCGATAGCAATGCAACCGAAGTCTGCGACAGCGAAGCAACCGAAGCCTAGGCAACGAAGCTTGTGGTACCGAAGACTGTGGTAGAAAAGACTTCGACAACGAGGCTACAGAAGATGAATGTTGAGCGACAGGAGATGTTTGAGGCTCGGTTAAATAAGAAACTAGCGGTCGAGTTAAATAATATGCAAGCGTTGATTAATAAACCATATGCTGCTAAAACTAGGGGTTGGAAAAAGAAAGAGCAGGAAGAGGCCCCTAGATAAAGAGGAATGTAATCATAGTCTCGAGTCTGAAGGAAATTTCGTTTGTGGATGTGAGTGACGATGTTGTAGCCGTGAATTCTAAATCAATCGTTAATAATAAAACAGATGTTGCCAAGGAGAGGGGAAAGAAGAAGACAACGGCAGCTCCGGCGGACAGTTCGAATAGGGATGTCTCCAATAATGAAAGCTTATCGGGACGTGCCCCCAAAGATTCAATTTTTCCGTACATTAGGCCAGATGGGAGGGCGTGCTTGAGGAAGAATATTACACCTTCCCCAGCGATATATGATCCTCTAGAAGAAGTTGATGCGGAAAAAGGGCTAAATTATGGGATTACATCGACCAACAACGGAAAAAAGAGTCCACCGATGATAGTTCGTTTTTCGACATCCTCGTCGCCGAAAGAAAGGATTGGCGAGAAGGACCTAAGGGACAATATGGATGGTTGAACGATGTTGTAAGTATACTTCACGACTAAGTTACATTATGCGGTTATGGCTGGTTTATTTAATATGTGACGGTTGGGTTATGATATTTTACTTTTTACAACATATTTTGGGGTATATTAGAGTCCTCATCTTAAAGTCCAAGCACAAACCAACCCAATTCTGGTCTGAGTGCATTATGTTCGTTGATGGTTCGTTCCTAAACCAGTGGTTATATGACTACGCTCATGCTAAATCCTTCGAATTCAACAAATAGTATCGAGAATTGGTAAACGGCAGGCTGCCAGAAGGACTAGAGAAGAACAAGATGTGGGTGAGAGGTGTGGACCACCTATTCGGGGTACTCAATGTTGCAGGCTGTCATTGGGTGGCGAAAGAGAGGATTGATGTCTACGATTCAATCATAAAATACGTAACACTTGAGAGTGCGCAGAGAGTTAGAGATGCATGTAGACCGCTATTGGATACGATCCCTCGGTTGTTGTCCGAGTTTGTTCCGGCTGACATACGAAAACCTGAAAAGAAACAGTTTCGGTTTGGTAGGAGGGGGAAAGACGAACAACACATTCCTCAAAATGATCAAACTGGTGACTTTGGGGTGTATTCGTTGAAGTTTATCGAATCTTTGGCGCTTGGAGTACCATTTTATAGAATAAACGATTCAAGTATTAAACGTATACGAGTGGATATGGCACCAGAAATGTTTGCTGCGGGAGTACATGAACCAAAATTAAATCACAACGTAACTCGGTTGTGTCTGAAACAAAGGTCAGTCGTTAAAGACAATCTGTAAGTTAGTGTTTGATATAATGTAGCCAAATAACTCAGTCGAACCCTAACTGACAATGCTCTTTAGATGTATGTTGACTCTCTCACAATTACTTCAAATAGGAAAGCATACAATCTTCATGGCGAAGGACCTCTACTGCCTCTACTAGTCCTTATGTATTAAGCACGCCCTGCCTAGCTTTGGTAGATTTCCCCCAACGCAATTCACAGAAATTCCACGAATCCCTTGGTATATTTTATCATCGATGATTGATATTCTCGGTGTTTATCATTATTTTAGTCCTGTCTTTTCCTCGGTTTTGTACATTTTCGGTTGTTTTATATTCTCTTAGGATTGCATTTGTGTACATATTGCATTTCCAGGTGTTTAGAAGGGTCTTGCAACATTCGGGATCAAAAAGGACTGAAACGAGCAAGAACGAGTCAACTTTGGAAGTCAACTAGAGTCAATATCGGCCACAGAGCAACCAATATTGGCCACTTCATGCCCATGGTCTCAATATCGGCCACAATATCAGCCACTTCATGCTCCATGGCTCAATATCGGCCAAAGAGGAAACGATATCGGCCACTTCATGCTCCATGCATCAATATCGGCCATAGAAGAACCAATATCAGCCACGTCATGGCCGATAATAAGTATGCCATTTTCCCAAAAAGTCAGATTTACCCCTAGCTCGTTTTAACCCTAATTAATTTCTCTATTTAAGCTCTTTTTGCCATTTTAAGCAAAGGTTATTGTTGGAGAATCTTCCCTTTTACTTTAGTTTTTGCCTCTTTGGTGTAAAACTCTAGATCTAAGTTTGTAATCAGATTTTAAGTTTTAATCTGAATCTCTACTTTAGTCTTGCTCTCTTTCTTATTTTAAAGCTCAGATCTTAGGTAATAATCATGCCTAAACATGAATCCCAAGTAGGATTTTGTGCTCCGGCCATGATTAGTGAGTAGTCTTTTATTCTGAGCTTATGGATTAGTTAGATCTGGTGATTTTAGGGATATATATGGTGTTTATTCTTTTATTCTTTCATTTATCTTCATGCCTTGTGTGTTTAATGCTTTAATAGATCTGATCCATCTATTTTATATGAGCAATACATGCTGAATTTATTCTATTGACACGAGAGTGCTTAGGATTGTTTAGAGGTTGAAAGGAATTGTCTTATTGCTTTCTGGATATTGAATCTAGTCAAGACATTGCGAGGATCTTATCTGGAAAAGGGATCTTTGACGCGAGAGCGCGGGTCTTCTTTTGATATCCCTAGATCTAGGATTATTAGAATCCTGTTTTAATTAAGCACGTGTTTCTCGAACTCTAATCGCTGGTTTGTTTCTCTAGTCCATTTGCTTAGGATTGTTTCACACTTGCTTTTCACTTGCTTTGTTCTGTTTTACTTTATGTCATTATCTTAGGATTTTTAGTGACATCATTCAATTCCTATTCTGCTTAGACCAACTAGAGTTTGTATAGGCTGATTGACCTAGTGCAACTCCCGATTTGGTTCGATATTACCCACTTCCCTTTATTGCATGTTATTGGTATTCCAGCTGAAAAAACCATATAAATCAATGATCAGATATGTGAATTCTACATCCAATGTTGTCTCATTCATATTAAATCAACATACATCTCGATAGCATTATACAATTATGCGATCTAAGGTATTTTATCTAGAATTATGTTGATCCTCTCACAATTGCTTTAGACAATAAATTATATCACATATTTTATTTATCATATATTTGAATTTTATATCAAATGTTGTCTAATTCATATTAAATCAACACACACCTTTATAACATTATACAAATATGCAATATGATGTATTATAACCTAATTCATTTATTAATCAAATGTATTCTAACTCATATAAAGTTACTTAACTTTAAGGTAATTTAATTCATATTGAATATTACTCGTATATTTGATTATTACTGAAATTATAAATATTACTTGCATATTTGACTATTCGTTTATTAATCAAATATTTGAATACATGATCAATTATCTAAATATTAATGAAAATATGAACAAATAGAGATTAAACAATAACTAGGATCATATTTTATTTATTCTTGGTCGTTGATAATATTATATCTAATGGTCCAAATTATCCTACGACTCTAATTAGCTAATCCATCGACACTCGGATTCATCATCTTCTATCGTTTATAATAATCAATCCAACGGCTTAGATTAATCCGGTCGTGTAACGAGTTCAACCAAAATTAAAACACAACATAACTCGACCGTGTCTGAAACAAAGGTTAGTCGTTAAAGACAAAATTAAAATTCGTGAATTAGTGTTTGCTATAATGTTGGCAAATAACTCAACCAAACCCTAACTGACAATGCTATTGAGATGCATGTCTATTAATCATATATGATCATATAATTGAATATTAGTCGTATATTACTATATTCATTTATTAATCAAATATTTGAATATATGATCAAATATCTGAATATTAATGAAACTATCGACAAATAAAGATAAAAAATAACTAGGATCACATTTTATTTATTCTTGGCCATTGATAATATTAGATCTAATGGTCCAATTTGTCGTACGGCTCTAATTCGCTAATCCATTGACACTGGGATCATCATCTTCCGTCGTTGCTTATAATCAATTCAACGGCTTAGATTAATCCATCTGTGGAACGAGTTCAGCCAAAATTAAATCACAACTAATAAAAAATACAAAGTAACTTGGCCATATTTGAAACAGAAGTCAGTCGTTAAAGACAAAATTAAAATCTGTAAATTAGTGTTTGATATAATGTAGTCAAATAACTCAGTCAAACCTTAATTGGCAATGCTATTGAGATGTATCTTGATTAATCATATATGATCATATATTTGAATAAGATAATCCCTTTGACACTCGGATTCATCATCTTCTATCGTTTATAATAATCAATCCAACGGCTTAGATTAATCCGGCCGTGTAACGAGTTCAACCAAAATTAAAACACAACATAACTCGGCCGTGTCTGAAACAAAGGTTAGTCGTTAAAGACAAAATTAAAATTCGTTGATCCTCTCACAATTGCTCTATACAATACATTAGATCATATATTATATTTATCATAGATGATCATATATTTGAATTCTAGATCAGACGTTGTCTAATTCATATTAGATCAACATACATCTCGATAGCATTATACAAATATGTGATATCATGTATTATAAGCTAATTCATATTCATTTATTAATCAAATGTATTCTAACTCATATAAAGTTACTCAAATTTAAGGTAAAAAATATAATTTGATTCATATTGAATATTACTCAAATATTTGATTATTAATCAAATTATTAACAATTAGAGATTTTACAATAGCTAGGATCAAATTGATAAACAATCCAACCGCTAATATCGAACTAGAATAATTCAACCGTAATTAAACAATAAGTCCGCCGTTAAAGAAAAGTTATACTCCATAAATCAGCCTTAGATCGTAACATCGAAAAAACATGGAACGCGGTAGTTTCAAATTTCATTTCTAACAATTGAGTTACTAGTTTTTATTTACATCATGGCTCAGGTCTGAGAGAAGGTTATTCCACAGGTCAACTCACGTATTAGAAATTCCGCTAACTCGTAAAACAACCGTGAATATCAAATTTAATTTCTTTTTACTGTGTTGTCGTTGATCGTAATCAATCCAACATATAACATTCTTCCAGTCTTTAATTTAATTTTCTCTCCCTCTTTGTCTTTTCTCTCTTACTCTTCGTCTTTAAAAGGAGATGTGTTTCTTCTTCTTAATCAAACAAAATCCTCGTTCTAGCCCGTTTCTTCCCTAGACTCTTTCTCTTGTCTATTCTCTGGCCTTCTCTCCCTATTTTCANTCTCATGTATTCTGATAATTACATCTCCGACATACTGCTCGAGTACACTTATCTTGTCATTGTATCTTTACCCAATGGACGGTCACTTTTCATTGTATCCTTACCCATGTGGATGCAATCGTAAGTATAGTGACCTTCGGGCCGTGGATTGGTGGTCGTGGAGATTCTGTCAGGGTACGCTTCACCGCGACCAATCCATGGGTTCCTCCTCCTCGGGACTTCGGTTGGCGTTAGTGGAAGAACAGAGCTTAACTTACATGTTTTTGTTAAGTAAGTAGGTTCTCGCCAATATTATTACCCGGAGCATCTCCTAGATATTTTTCTTGCTAATTTTTTTTTAATTTCTTGCTATCCACTTATTCTTTGGCGTTTGTGCCTTCACATGTAGATCGTTCGATCAGCCTTCGAGCCTTTGTAATCTGTCGATTTGTCTTAATGAAATATCATTTGCTTTCTCTATGCTTCAGTACACAAGCCCTAATTCCATGGGATAGCTCGATGTAGCCGTAATTAATACATAACTGAGCCACTATTATAAAGTAACTCAACCGTTGGAGAAAAATAATACACCGTAAATCAACAATTGAAGAACAATTAACCATAGTAAATCAGCCGTTAGAGAAAAATTATACATTGTTAATCAGTCGTTGTAGCAAAATTTAGCTCTCTAAATCAGACTTTATTAATTATTAAATCAGCCTTATCAAACCTAAACTCAGTCACTAAATAATAAACCGTCAATCCATTAATCATAAAGCAGATGTTATTAAGTCAGAACTCATGCATATTTAACAGAATCCAACTGTTTCAAACAAATTTATAATCCGTAGATCAGCTTTCAAATTCGTTTTCCCGCCAAAAGCACCTTTTCCCCAGAAATAGTTTCTCCCCTTAACAATTAAAAAGCCCTATACTAAATCATTTTACCCATTTTCTATAATATCTTAAACAAATCGATTTCTTCCTAGGTGCCTAGCAGACATGTCTGAAACCTCCGAGAGTTCGCGAAGATTGGCAAATTTGACAGACGATTCCAATATCTTGTTGAAGGCTCCAGCGCCAAGCCATAGCGGGCAGACATCGAGGGTGTACGGAGTAACTACTCAATGTTGGTGTGGCGAGAAATCGTTGTGAGGACCTCAAAAACGGAAATGAATCCGTATTGGAGGTTCTATCGATGCTCTTTTGTTGCCGAACAAAGGGTATGGTTGAATAGAATTGCAAATGTTCGAATATTGCATATGATGTTATCAATTCTTATAGCTTGTTTGAATCTGGCAATTGGTGAATGATAAGCATGTTTCTAAATGGCTCGATGAAGGAGTTCATAACGAATTGGAAACGATAAGCAAGAAATTGGCTAAGTATGAGGAGGAAATGAAACAGGTTAAAGAGTCCTTGGAGGAAGATATGAAACGAATTGAAGAAGTTGAGATTAACCTCTTTAATCACTTTCATAGCAAGATTGAAGAAATTGAATGTCGCGTTTGGAAGATTACAATATTATTGTTCTTATTTTCGGTAGTTATTATAGTTATTATAATAAAAGCAATGTACCCGTAACGATAATTATAACTCAACCATAATTATAGCTGTAAGTCAGTCGTATAAGCCGTCATTGTACCCCTAAATCAACCGTCATAAGAAATCTATGTGACGGTTGATTTAGTCGTCAACTATGTCTTTGTATAAACGGAGCCAAACCCTTAACGATGTCTTTCTATGATTTTATATTTGACTTACCCGTAATAAATCCGTAAATCAAAAAAAAAATCAGTTTAATATAATATAAAAATATAATCAGTAGATCACTCTGGATAATACAATATTAAAATGTAATTTGTAATCTATAATGTCACGCTACGTTGCTATGATGTCTTATCACACAACTATTATGTCGTATTACTAGGAAATAATGTCTTATTACTTACCGAGGTAAGTAATTGAAACACTGTCGTTTTTACAAACGCAATAGACGTAATTGTACTCCCTATCTAAGTCATAATTACAGCCGTAAATCAGCGATAACTATGCCTTTAGCAGTTTAGGACAATTCTAGTTTGTAAGTCAGCCGGTAGAGACAATTCTACTGTGTAAGTCAGCTGATTTAGTTCACTCAATTGCCTTTCACGTTTGTGTTATAATAGTCATTACGACTGAGTCATCTTACCTTTTAAAGGCTGATTTACGTATACTAATTTGTCTTCAGTGTGATTTACTGATAATATTTGACTATACGGCTGAGTTATATTAGTTGTAACGGCTATGTTCTAATACTTCATTCCAATCAAGATATTACGACTGATTTACTTTAGACGGTTGATTTAAGGGTACTATTATTACGTTATTATGGATGGCTTATTATGTTATATGGCTGGCTTAATACGTTATTACGGCTAGTTTACTATGTTAAACGGCTGGCTTAATATGTTATACGACTGGCTTATTATGTTATTATGTGGAGTTCTAACAACATGTTTCTAGAGCATCATATTGTTTTAATACATATTACTAATATAACTAAAGAAAAGAAGAACACCAACTTCGTCTTCTTCATCAAACGTCGTTTCATTTTATCAATATGGCTATGAAACTGATCGAACATGTCCCCCCGTAGCTCTTCAATTCGTTGGGAATTCTCCGATGTGAACCCATTCAGCGTCATAACTTCAGTTTTAATTTCCTCCTCCTTATTAGCGAAATGATTGCGTACCTTTTCTAATTCCTTCGTTATCTTGTCCAATTCATTATCGACTCCTTCATCCACCCATTTAAATATATGCCTATCATTCTTCAACTGCCAAATGCAAACAAACCATAAGAATTCATGACCACATGTTATACTTTACACATGCATAAACATATCATAAGGTTACAAGCCCAAACAGGCACTTAACTAATTTTCGATTAACAATATCAACTTTATTCCATCATACCTCCTTGGTTGCTGCTAAAGAGCATCGATAGAACCTCTGATACGGATCCTCAGCCGTTTGCGAGGTCCAAACAATGATGTCATTGCCACACCAGCAAATTTTTGGAACTTTGTACACTATCGTGGTCTGCTAGCTCGAACAACTGTCTGTTGGAGCCTGTGAGGAACTTGGAACCTGTGAGGAACTTGGAGCTTGCGAGGAACTTGGAGCCTGTGAGGAATTTTCTGAACTCTCTGTAAAGTCGGACATGTCTAATTGGGAGAAAACAATTTTGCGTGTGTATGGTTTAGTAAGAACAAAGGTGCTGTTTAAATAAGAAGTTGTAAAATAATTAGGGTTGGGAAACTAAACCGGAACCGAAAAAACACAGCCGAAACAGACCGAAAGAGATGCTTTATTTTATGTTTTATTATTAATTTTGTGTTTTATTTATAAGATGTCGTATTACGAGGAAATTGATGTCTTATAATGACAGTTATTAAAGACGTATAGTTAGCTCGGCCTCCGATAGTGCTCACGAAATGTCGCTTTAAGACCGTTGTTTGCCTCTATCTGACCCTCTAAAAAGAGAGAAGAGATTTGCTGCAATGGTCACCTTCTATTTCTTACTCAGAAATATTAATTTTAAATATAATAGTTGATGTATAACCACAACATAATATATAAGTCAGCCACATCATAATACATAGAAACTAACTCAGCTAGAACATAATATATAACTCAGCCCCATCATAATATATAACTCAGCTCATCACAATATATTGAAATTAACACAGTCAGATCATAATATATAACCCAGCCACATCATGATATATAGTGTTAACACGTTGAATACTTTGTTATTTAAATAATCTAAATACTAATAATATAGAGATACATGTTAAGATGTTGTATTGCGAGGCAATGATGACTTATTACATTATCGAGGTAGAGTCCGTCTGCGCATTAATAACTAACTAGATTTGTACCTGTGCTATGCACGTGTTTATTATTATTATTTTTTGTAATTTATTATTATGATTAACACTTTATGTCATTAAATAATAGTATATATATAGATGAAATAGTTCACAATAACTTTTTAAGTAGATAAACTCTGTTTTAATATAAAATAGATTAATTGAGAGCTATTAAAGATGTAGATATAGCGACCCTCTGATAATGCTCACGAAATGTCGCTAAGTTATCATCCCTTGTTTAAGATGGGTGTATAAAAAGGATATTACCAAGGTTTCTCATCTATCAAACAGACAAGAAAAAAATGGCAAAACGTCTTCCAGATAACTATTTCGATGGAATCCTCAAACGATTCATCATCGGAGGTGGAGTTCGAGAGTCAAGGGAGTGGTGGAGGAAAAAGGGTGGGGGAAGAATCGGTTCGACGAGTTGAACCGGGAGAAGCATCCGTTTTGGGGGAAGGAGCCCTCAGGAAAATGACATATTGCGGTACTCCGATGCCGCCGGTCAAGGGACCGTTTCCGAGAATGCTCAACTTCCCACAACCACCTGGTGGCGTTGGATATACAAAAATCACATGCTCGTTTCCTACTAGATGGACAACCGATCCAGAGGACCGTTAGAGAGTCGTGGTAATAATCGAAATGTTTCAGAACATTCTCAAACGGATTAACGATTGTAGATATTTAGATTAAGTTTTTTTATATAATTATGTATTGTTTGTGCCTTTTTCATTTCTTAATGAAATATCATTTCGATTTGAGTATGTATTTGTTTCAAACACACAAGAAACCTTTGTAAAACTAAGCGAATAATTAGCCAAACAGAACGCAGACATAATTAACAAAGTTGTAACAGAACTCAGACATAATTAAACTAAGCTGTATCAGAACTCAGACATAATAAAACTAAGCCGTAAAAAGAACTCAGACACAATTAAACTAAACCGTAACATAACTCAGACATAATTAAACTAAGCCGTAGCATACCTCACACATAATCAGACAGAACTCAGCCGGAGTGAAAACACAAGCCAATCCGTTACAGAATCCAGACATACTTAAGTTAAGCTGTATCAGAACTCAAACATAATTAAACTAAGTCGTATCAGAACTCAAACATAACTAATGATCACCGTATCAGAACTCAGACATAATATTAAACTAAGTTGTATCAAAAGTCAAATATTTCTCTTGATGTACGTGAAGATAACTTGTGCTTATTCAAATTCCCTATCAGTAACTTGTGCATGTTCAATTTATGACGGTTCGTAACTAGTGGCTCTTCAATACTTGTGTATTTATATGAAATCATTAGTTCACAACTCCATCACTAAGCATCTAAGATTGTCGAAAAGTCTCACGAAGTAGACAACAATGGTGAAAGGTATGAAGTCAGACAACATGGAAGATGATGCATCGAGGGAGGTGGACAGCCCATTTCGTCTACCAGAAGAAGCGGTTTATGCTTCGATAACAATGGTGCTTCCTGATGGACGCCTCTCTACAAGGGAAGACCGGAAGAATGTCATGGCTCTTCTCAATTTTTTTCCGGACCTTCTAAAGCGTATTGATAGCACGTAGTTTTTTGTAGTTTGGTTTTACATTACACAGTCAAACCCTAAGTTATGTATTGTTTTACTAAACTCTTTCTTTATATAATTTAGTTGTATCCTAAAAATGGAATGCGGTAGTTTCATATTTAACTACTGAGTTATCTATTTTTTATTTACATCATGGCGGACGTATGGGAAAACATTATTCCAGAAGTTAGGCGTATTAGAAAATTTCCTACCCCGTAAATCAGCCGTGAATAGCATCCATAATTTCTTTTTTTCTCTGTTGTCGTTGATTATAATCAATTTAACGGATAAGATTATTCCAGTCTTTAATTTCATTTTTTTCTCTCCCTCTCAGTCTTCCATCTCTTCCTCTTCGTCTTTAAAGGGAGATTCGCTTCTTCGTCGTAATCAAAGAAAATCCTCATTCTGAATTGTTTCTTCCTAAGACTCTTTCTCTTGTCTCCTCAAAGAAAGCCTCATCGCCCTACTTTCGGAAGGGCTTCTCATAGAGTCTGATAATGACATCTCCGACTTTCTCTCACGTAATTTCATATGCAAATTAGTCTTATTATAACAAAACATCAGCCGTTAAAGAAAACTTTTAGTAGCCATAATTCGCAAATCAGCCTTATAATACAAAATTCTTATCCGTAAATCACCCTTTATTAATTATAATTCTGCCTTATAAGGCAAAATTAAATTCCATAAATCAGCCGTATAAGAAAAAATTATACACCGTAAATAAGCCGTTAACGCTAAATTATACACCGTAAATCAGCCTATATTAATTATTATATCAGCCACATTAAAACAGAACTCAGTCGTACCATAGTAAACCTCTAAATAATAAACATTATCACTAAACGTAATATTAACACATACCGTTTTCCTACCAAAAGTAAATAATATTACTCATAATATTAAGGGACACCTGAACACTATAATTATGAATCACTATATATTAAATATTAACGCAGTTATTACTTTACCGAGGTAAGAGAGTTGCTGAACACTAGATGTTATTACGCAGCTATGATGTCTTATCACACATCTATGATGTAATATTACAAGGAAAATAATGTCTTGTTATGTAATCAAGGTAAGAGTAAAGCTGAGAACTAATATCCAGAATAATTAAACACGAAATGTTATCTACTTAAATCCATAACTCAACCTTTATAACGATTATACCAAAGTAAGTAACTGAAACGTTGTCGTTTCATATTTTTACTTAATGTTGAGTTATAAGTTCGTTTGTATTTCGGTAAATACTTAAATCCATACTCAGCCGCATTTAAAACAGAAGTCAGTCGTGAGTGATTTGTAGTTCGTTTTTACATTACATAGTATGTTGTAAAAAAAAAAAAAAATTAGTCCATTAAGAAAATTTAAATTTGTCTAAAGAATATAAATTGGACATTATAATATGTAATTATAATGTCCTATTGTGTGGCTATGATCTCTTATGACACATCTATTATCTCGTATTTCAAGGCATGATTTCTTATTACTTACCGAGGTAAGTAACTAAAACGATGTCGTTTCATATTTAAATATTTCAAGTATTTTCCCTTTTATTTAAGAGGGATACTGGAAATCTCTTCTTATTATACAAAACATACTTAAAATCGTTTTTTCCCAAAATCGACAAACTTTGAGATCCCGATATTTCGAGCAGACATGTCTAACAGATTAGAGAGTTTTTCGTAGGCACCAGCGTCAAGTGGATCTAGCTAACAGAGAACTAAGGTGTCTGAAATTCCTAGGACTTGTTGGTGTGGGAAGGAAATCATTATGAGGACCTCGCAAACACAATATCATCCGTTTCAGAGGTTCTATCGATGCTCTTCAGCAGCAGACAATAAGGTATGTTAATGCATTCGTAAAGTATAACATGTTGTTAACAATTCCTATCGTTTTTTTGAATTTGGTAGTTGAAGAAGGACAGACATGTATTTAAATAGATGAATTGGAAAAATAAGGAAGAAGTTGAAAAAGATGAGCAATAATTTTGATTATCAGGTGGAGGAAATTAAACAGGACGTTCATGGAGTGAATAATTTCCAACGAATTAAAGAAGTTGAGATGAACCTATTAAATCAGTTTTGTAGCCATATTGAAAAAATGGAACGGTGTATGATTAAGTACATGATGTTATTGTTCTTGTTTTCCGTTGGTATTATAGTTTGTGTAATTAAATTTAAACCGATGTAATGGTTTCTAACATATGATTATTATCACTTAACGTATTAGATAAATTCTAGTCTGTAAATCAACCATCAAAAATCGTTATAATTAAGTAAAAAAATAATAATGAAATACAAGTCGAGATGTCTTATCACATAGCCATGATGACCAATTATGATGACATGAATAATAATAATAATAATAATAATAATAATA